>JAPMOB010232730.1:0-19528 GCA_029875015.1 Lepomis gibbosus
CCGCATAAATATGCGGACTTTGGCTGATTATGCATTGAATTCAGCGATCGCATAATCGCGTTTTTCTGGAGGGACTGAGTCTAATGGAGCACAGGACTGATCAGAGGACAGCTGCTTTAGTTAATTAATTACTCTGAACCTAGACTGTGTGCGAGACCTTTTGGATGTGGAGAAGAACATAGAACATTGAATAACATTGGATCCTGACCAAAGATTTTTAATGTTCAGTTTAATATTTAGTTAGTTTAATATTAAGTTATGCTGCTGTGTCTTGTGTGCAAATGCACATAGCGTCTCTCTTGATGGGAAGACGCCTCCGCCTATTTCACCCACCCGGAAATTCACAACAGGGATTTATCTCATACCCTTTTCCAAGGTACACGGCATCGCCCAAAACTCATATTGCAAACTGCGGTGCTCTCAGTTATTCCACGCACAACGTTTTCATGTGTTTCCCCAAGTCCTGACACTGATCAGAGAACAGTTTTTCAAGTTGAAAAGAGGGTTGTGACAGTATAATCAGATGCATCTACATGGACCTAAAAGCCTTTGTTTAAATCAGCCTTTTTATCAGTGGTTTTTATCTAATTTTATTGATAGGCTATAGTCTTCATATAGTTACAGCGGTCCAGACCTCGGTGACCTCATAGCTGGTTACAGCCATGGTTAGACATGATATAGCCTCCATGTTTCATTCAAACTGTAAATTAGACCTTCAGAATTTCTCATTACTCAACACTGATAAACAATAAATTCTTTAAATCCAATGCCCCATGTCACTATGTCCTCTTTTAACCCTGATTGTAACATTATATTTTATGTTGCTTTTAAACGTTTTTATTGTTTTTCCCTGTTGCTTTTATGTTTTATGTAAAGCACTTTGAATTGCCTTGTAGAAATGTGCTATACAAATAAACTTGCCTTGCCTTGCCTTCAAGCTACAGTAGCGGTCTTATTCTATCCATGGGAACGCAGCCGTCAAGGCTTTTGTACTCCTGAAGTGAGCATAGTTTCATCAGTTTTTCAAGTGGGGCAAGAAAACCCATGGAGGAAATAACAAAAATAGATTTTCCATCCAAGAACATCATCATCATTTCAAATACATTTTCATCACCTGCATTTTTGTTACTTTCACCTCTCACATATGTGGGATGGAGTGGGGTGTGTATGCTTAGAAGTACTGAACACTACAGTACACCCACGTGTGAGTGGAGGATGTGCAGCCATTGGCCAACAATAATTTAGTAACTGATTAGTTGTATTATTGAGTACTATATTAATAGCCAACTATTTGGATAGTCAATTAATTATTTGGAGTCTTTTCTTTTAACATTTTTTCCCAGCTTCATAAATGTGAATATTTTCTGGTTTCTTTCATCCTCTATGACAGTAAACTGAATATCTTTGAGTGGTGGACAAAAAAAAGACATTTCAGTCAACTAATAAAGTAAATCAACAATTAAAATAATTGTTAGTTGCAGCCCTATTGGCCACTGTCAGAGCCAAGTACTGCAGATAGGGACAGTTTGTAAAACATTTCAGGCCTGATTAATCAGCCAAACCAATCAATCGGTCGTCCTCTAATATGTTTCCAGTAATGAATCCAGTAAAAATGAAGGTCAGCTTACTGTTTGCCACCACCTGAATGGTACGGCGGGGGGTTGTATTTGTTCCTCGGCATTTTGAATTGCAACTGGAACTAAACCTGCAACAAAAACAAAAACAATTGAAAACACAACTACTGATTTGGAAAAAGCACAAGTGACTTTTGTAGAATGTCCGATCAACTCTGTTCCTTGTGGTGCCACAAACAGCAGCCATTTTGTTATTGTAACGTGTTTGAATGTGCTTTCCAACCATTTAGGCAGAGAATTTAATAACAATGAAGCTGATTGACTTGGGTGCTTCAGAATGTTGCTGCTGTTGTGTAGTGGAGGCCTTTCAAATGAATCCCAACTTAAAACTCTATTTCATTTTATCTACCGACATTTAGGGCTTAGTGCAGTAGTCTTATATGAAACTGTCAAACTGTCAACTGTCACTAGTCAAAACCTTCCACAAATCTTATAAAATAATAAGGAAGACAACAAATCTGCCAAGTAGGCTGCTTGACAGTTTGAAACTCTTTGCTTTGCTCTTTCCATACAGAGCCCTGCTGATGTGAATGTAAACCAGCGTCTGCCCTGAGGGTTTAGAAAGCTCTGAAAATATAATGCTATGCTTGTGGTAATTTTGTGTGGGAAGCAAATTAGTAAGATATCCCATGTTCAATTAGTAGCCTACATGATAGATAGCTCGCTTCATTCAGAATCAAACATTCAAATCTTTGTCAATGAGCAGCTTTCCAGCTATTCGGCTATAAGAAGAGCAAAGGCTGCTTATGGGACTTCAGGTTTGTTTGTGGTGAAACAAAGCAGCAGCAGCAGGTGGGTGGAGATACTGCAACAAAACAGACTGGAGACGAGTAGCAGATGAGTCCACCTGAGCTGGGTTAACTAGTTTCACAGAGTCAAACTATAGCCTGTTAAATCTATAACGCATGCTGTATTTTAAATAAAATAGCCGGGACTTTTCTCATAGACCCTATATATCGCTGGATTAGGTTAGGTGATATGATTTTTTCAAATGAATCAGGATTAGGCGACAGAGAGGATTCTACTGTAAACAAAAAAAACTAATGCCAAGTAAATGGTTCATATATGAGTAAGCCTTTGAAAATAATAATATCAGGCTATCAGGATATTGGAGTAACGTTAAAGAAAAACAGCCAAAACAGAAAATAAGAGTGGCTAACCTCTCAACAAACGCAGGAACGAATCAAATAACGGCATCTTTTAAAAATGGTAGCCTAATTACACTTCCCTAGGCTCCTTTAAAAGCTTTAACGTGTAATTTCTCTTACTAAATTTGTCCGTCCTCAAAATTAGGTTATCATTTCACCCACCTGTAATGATGAACCGTCTGCTCCCGGCGAACACAGCGGACGCTGAAGTGACGAACGCAAACAACAGGGCGCGCGACCGCATCCCGCTGTAGCTATTCCGCGCGCACAGGGCGGGAGTACGAAGGGAGTAGCCTACAGGTGTGTGCTGATCACGTGGGCTTCACCGCAGGTCATACAGGAATAACCTGTCCTCTCCCCCAGCAGCTTTCATAACATTAGGCTATACAAGGAAAAGGCGGCACGCCGTTTACTCTTCCAGGGACTCCACACCCTCCATCGAAGTCCATCGACAGCAATCATCAGGTTTTCATTGTGGGTTTCAGTTGAGGGCAGGTTATCACTAAATTAGACTGCTTACAGCTAAATTCAGTGTTGTCATTTATCAAAATGCTTCTATGTATTTTTCATACAATCAATATTTTTCAGTCATATTTTTTAGTGTAAGAAATCCCGCATACACATTTGAAATGAATTAAAAAATCAATTATTATTAACATGGTAAAATTTGAGTGTGGCAATTTTTCAAGTCTTGTCAGTTTGAGTGTAAAATATATCTTAAAAATTCTAAGGCTGTCGTGCTGATCCACTTTAAAGTTAACTGGACGAAAAACTATGCCAGTGCTGCAAAACCTGACACCAGGAAAACAGTTTAAAAAAAATTGGCCTCCACCCCAGTTCAACAAAAACCAGTCCTCCAGGCTATAGGTACAACAGCAGCCATTTTAGGAGGCTGAGTTGTTAAGTGACATGGAGCTAGACATGGAACTTTGCATGCTGTCTGGTTCTTCCAGGCTACTCTGGATTGAAATGGTGTCTCTGAATGTGACACTCAGATTATTCAGTATTTCACAGAATAGACTTACCAAGAGAAGGAAACCACACCTCTGCAGTAGTAAGAATGATTCCTGGATGCTTACTGAGGGACACATTTACCTGCTCTAAGAAGCCAATGTCTTTTTCCCAGCCTTGTCCTGGGAGGAGGCCCACAGCCTCAAACTTGCCTCATGTAACATATGATAATTATGACAAGGCATTACAGACTTCCGCTCATGGTCCCCTGAAAAATGTTTACAGCTAGAGTTGTTGAGCTGCAGTTCATGAACTACTTTCTATCTGACTGCAGCTAATTATTAATTTCATTCTGGATTAACCTGCTGATTATTTTCTCCATGAATTGATGGATTGTTTGATTTTAAAAAATTCTGAAAATAGAGAGACATGCCATCACAGATACCCACAGCCCAAAGTAACTTTACAATGCTTGTTTTGTCTAATAAACAGTCCAAACCTCAAAAGCAGCAAATCTTAACATTTGTAAAGCTGGAACCAGGAAATGTTTTTACATTAACAGTTACTCTAGAAATAATTTTTCAACTGACTTATTGATTAATCAAGTAATTGTTTCAGCTGGACTTGTATAAACTGCTGGGTAGGTTAACTTATAACAAAACATATTTATAAATTCTCATATTTTGTTTGTAAAAATCTTGGTTGGTAACATAACTCCGTCTGAGATGTAGTGGAGAAAGTGAAAGTGAAGAAAGTGGCATGAAAATAAAATACTCAGGTAAAGTGCAAGTGCCTCTATTTGTACTTAAGTACAGTACTTGAGTAAATGTATTTAGTTACTGTCCACAACTGTGTATGGTATGGTAAGTCCACAGAAAAAGCATTTAATATCTTCTTATTTTTTGCTGGAGAAGAGGTTTAAAACAGACATCGCAAAGGTTAATGGTTTCCTGGTCCAAACATGTTCCCACCAGCTATTTGGGACAAACCTTCCCCAGTAATGGTTCACATATCTGACAGAGGGATCTGATCCTTCTGTTTTGGGTTTAAGGGACTGATTTAACTGATCCTACTATGGCGTCATTCATAGTAAATGGACAAGGAAAAAGAGACAGTTCAGTGTTACCCTTAAATAACATAAAAACCTTTGGCAAATAAATTATTTTGGGTTGACAGGGATTTTATAAATAGACACAAATTCTGAGTAATTTATAGAAAGACTTCATGAATTAAATAGCTGTTCCACTTAAACCATATCGGAAAAGACATTTGTTTTTGAATAGTAAGTCACGGTTATTCCAAATGACAGAATTATGTTCAGAATTTTTTTAACCTTTACTTATTCAGGGTAGCTTCACTGAGAGGAAACCTCTCTTTCGCATGAAGATCCTGATCACATCCACACCTTTTCACTACACTACTTGACAATAAAGCGGCTTCTGATTCTGACCTGGAAGCGTCCCAGTACAACCAGAGCCTGATCTCCTGGCCACTAAGCAGCTCCACTGGAGCTGTTGAGGTTATGGGCCTTGCTCAAGGGCACCTCAGTGGTGGTAAATGAGGGAGGGCGAGCACTTTTTGATTTACTTTCCACACCCAGATTTTATCCTGCCGGTCTGGGGATTGATCCAGCAACTTCCCAGTCACAAGCTTGTCTCTCTAACCTTTAGGTTAAATAAGAGATCAGCCTAAAAGTATATGTTTGAAATTAGCCATTGTCAGCAATAACCATCATTAGCCATAAATGGTCATTTTTGTTGGACCTAAGAAAAAAATAAAGACCACTTCAGGTTTTCCTCTATTAATGACAAGTAACAGGATTATTATGCTGCTCTGTTTACTTTAGATTGAATTCATTTAAGAGGTCGGGGGGGCAGACACCCACCGTCACTTTAGGTAACTTCTCTAATGGAAGCACAGAGAAGCATGTAAGACTGCAACTCCTTAACTTAACCTTACCTAAACCTAACCAAACTGCAACGTTTCACATTAACCCCGTGTTAAAAAGGCATCTGCTCTCATCCAGACGCTAAAGGGTACTTTGTGCATTTGTATGAGTATCAGACTATATACTTACTATAGATCAGGAAAAAGTACACATTTGTTTTGGCAAACTTATTTTCTAGTTGTACCAAGGAAAATTAAACAATACATTTACAAGAAATAGATAAAAATATCAATTATGAACATATAACTTTATTCTAATTGCACTGTGTTTAGAATGGTCTTAACTTTATTGGCATGGATTAACTGAGCTTTAGCAGTTATTGAACTGAAACAGGGATGGACAGATTGAACAGTCACTCAAACAGTGCATAATTCATTGGCGTAAACCAGAACCAGAGACATCAATCAAAAGGCTACATAAAACGCATAAAAAAGATACTTCATTGTCATAAACCAGTAGGACATACCAGCTGTGACACAAACCAATAACATACACATGTCAAACATATCAATGCACATACACATAAGATATACACATAAGAGTTTCCAAAAGGAGTGACTAAAACAAATCTAAAAATACCCATCCGTTATATTCTTCGGGGTGAGGGACAGTTTTAGTAATTGTTCACATTGTGCCTCATAGTTTGAAAAACACTACTAGGCAGAGGAAATTCAATGTAAAAAAACCCCAATAACAACAGCACACAGTAAACTTTACGGCAAGCAGCTATACCTCGACAGTATAACACAAACAGAGCACTGAAGTACATCCTATCGGACCAAAAATAAATGCTGTTAAACTAACTTACAACACACTTCTACTGACATCTCCGTCTGCTGCAGTGGGATTACTCTTAGTGAAAAATAAAGCCTTCAATAACACTGAGTCAGCATTCGTTACATCATCTTCCTTGTTTCATTAATCTATAGTATTCAGGCAGAACGTCTAACTGGGAGACTTTACACTTGGTGTGCCAGGAGCAGTCACACATATTAGGATTTGTGCTTGATAGTCATCTTACCCACACTCACAAGATCATTTCTTGTATAAATAGTTTGTTATCAAATGAGTTGAATAACGTCCATAGCAACATCAATATAGGGCCTTGGGTCTCTTTTGGTGGAACTAGTCTAGCAGTGTACCTCTGCTTCTGGTCTTTGCTGCTATGAGCTAAACACAGTCAGATAAAATGGCAAAAAAGCATATTTCCCAAAAAGTTCCTTTAAAATGTGATCTGCATCAGGACATGCTGTTTATACGTATACTGAACACGACATGCATTTAGGTTACACTTGATCCATCCCAGCTGTCTGCCTTCGGCCCATGTTTTCAGATCCCACTTTTGGTGAAGCTTGCCTTTTCTTTTCCTTTTACCACTCTGTAGACAGACAGTTCAACCCACTCATGATGTTTCTACCTTGGTCTGTCATTACTAACAGCAGTGATGAGCATGTCTTGTTATATAGTTGCAGACTGCATGTGAATCCCACATGCGTTAAAGGCAGTATTGAACTGCAATGTTAAGTTGCTGTGGTTCCAGTCTATGACTTGTTGTTGTACTCCTGAATTTTCTGCTTGATGTGGGAGAGCTTGTTCTTTAGGTACTCACACCTATCCCTTTTTTCCAAATATGTTGGGTCCTGATGAGAAAAACAGAAATGAAGTTAATTTGATGTAATTCCTACATATCAGGGACAGTCTCTGTGGTGGTCAGAGACAATCAAGACATTGGGTAATAGACTAACACATACAACACAGTACAACACAGTACAACACATTTCTTTACACAGTTTTCAGTAAACCAGACAAACATAAATAAGGAAGGAAGAACATTGTGGCTAAAGGGGGCACTTACAGAAAGTTATGTAGAAGTCATGTCAAAACCTAGTACTTAACGTTTGCAGTACTTAAATCTTCTATAAAATTAGGGAAATTGAGAGACTTCAAAAAGATTAAAGAGAGAGAAATCTAAATTAAATTAGCAGCCTGACTTTTCGCTCCTGGTGTGGATCCTAAAATTTACATAATGAGGAATTCAAACTCTACAGCCCCAGCTTGTGAAACAGGTTTTCAGCTTTTGTAGTCCCAAGAGGAAACAACTTTGATGACTTTACCAGGGTTATTATTTCAAACTTTCAAAAGTCAGACGCCACTGCTTTTACATGCTGAGCACTGCTCTCCATGACAAGTAAACAGATCTTCAAATTCAACGTCTAGTATAATTTTCACAAGCTTATTGTTTTTACTTCTACCTCTTAAGTTATTTGCAATAGTAAGTATTCAATAAAGCTAGTGAGGCTTTAAAAAAAGAGTATTTATTTTGCAATCTGGTTTAATCAGTTCCACCACAAAATTCCACAAGTTCATCAAACTTAAAGAACATCACGACTATGATACACTGTACTTCCCCTTCTCATTACGCACAAGAGGAGTAAACACTCAAAAGCTCTGCAATAGTTCCAGCAGGTTGATGACAACACGTTAACACTCTCATGTGTGATTCACTGGTTATGATAACAGCATGGAGAATTCCTTTCTGAACTCACACATTCAAGTAGTGTTACCTGGTTTCGGTTGATGCAACTGGGATGAAAGACCTGATTGTTACGGTGACACAGTGGTTACTATACTATAATTAAAGCATTGCATTGCATTGCTTTGATTGAGCGGCTTGCTCAAATTTTTTTAATCAATTATGAGAATGTACTTTTATAACCTGGCAAAATTATATACACAACACAATGGTGTTGTTACATGTGTATAATGCAGTTGCCTGCAGTCTCCCTTGGGTTTCCTTGTGTGTTTCAGTATTCCCCTGTCTGTTTTTCTCTCTCTCTGCACTTGTGTATGGTGTGTGTGTGTGTTGGCATGGTCTCCTTCTCTGGCTCCTGGCTCTGAGGCCTGTACCATGAAGCAGGATTTGTGGTTGGCAAGGTTAAACCCTGGCAGCGTGCGCATGCACGCCATAAGAATACATCTAATTTACATTCATGTAATGGAACATGCAAATAAATACATAATAAATAATAAATAAATATAGTCACATCTACTCGTTTGCTCTTCCTGCCTGTTAACTTACTGATTGACACAGTCGGCCATATTTTGCCAGCTGTCCTTCCTTCATGTCCAGTTTTGTAGCTTTTAGCCTGGATAATGTGTTTAAAGTCTTCGTATTTGTCTAATATTTTAGTTTGCTCTTTATGTGAACACGCTCATAGCTGGACTGGGAAAACCTGGGCCAGATGATGAAAACATATCCTGGGTATGTTGAACCTGCCTCGTAGTACAGGCCTTTAGTTTGTTCCCCCACCTGCCTGCCATCAGCTCATCTTTGTGCAGTTTATCTTCTCCGGGACGTCACTCCTTGACAGAGTGTTGTTTGTGGGAGCTATACCTCTGGCAAAAACTCCAGCAGTACTTTGTCTATTGATTTCTGCTTCCTTGTGTCCATTTTCTCTACTTCAGGATATCTACCCACCTGACTGCCAACAACCTCTCCGTCTTCCCTCCACTCACACCAACAACACTCACAGCCCACATCCTAATCCCCTTTACAATAAAAACAGTACACTTATTTAAAAAAGGTGCACAGTTTACTGTCATGAGTAGGATAAATGTTCATTTTCTTCTGTGGCTCTTCTGTGGGAGAAAAACTCATCAGCGTATACAAAATGACTGGCTTGTTTCTATAATGTAAGTCTGGTTTAAAGTAAGCTCTAGGTGAAATGTGGAGACGGTAATCATGTTTGTTAAAAGGTGTTTTGTTGACAAGAAAAACGAGGGTTTAAAGAAACGGAATGATCTCTCTAAAACCTTAACCAGAGCAAGGAGTCTGGCACAGAAGCAGTCATTCAGTGAGTGACAGTGGACGGATTATAAATTACACTGAACAAAATTATAAACGCAACACTTTTCTTTTTGCCCCCATTCATCATGGGCTGAAGACTTTCTCCATGTACTTTCTCTATTTCTTTCAAATATTGTTCACAAGTCCGTCAAAATCTGTGTTAGTGAGCACTTCTCCTTTGCTGATATAATCCATCTATGTGGCATATCAAGATGCTGATCAGACATCATGGGTAATGCTGAGGTGTGCCTTAGGCTAGGCCTAGGTTGGAGGTTCTTGTACGTTTTGCAAGTCCTTGGTTGCTGATGTTTTTAAGGATGAATGTAGATGAATGTAGAGAAGGCTGGTTCCCCTTAGTATATATATACAGGTGTCTGAAGATATATTAATGGACTGTTTTTTAATGTAGTGTTATGTTACTGTTATATGTTCTATGGAACTTGGTTAAATTATTATTTTTAGGGTCCGAGCACAAACAGTGCAAACTCCCTATTGAAAGTGAAGGGATTATTTAGGGTCCCAGCACGAACCGTGCAAGGTCCCTATTGAAACTGAAGGGAATATTTTCTTTCTTTCTTTCTTTCTTTCTTTCTTTCTTTCTTTTTTCTGCAAAGTAATCTCAATTTTCGGGGCCTAAACATACTTGAAAACTCACCAAACTTTGCACATAATTCAGGCGCGGAAAAAATTTCTTGTATTTTATGGGTTTCACGAATGTGCATGGCAAAATGGCTTGCTTGTCCAGACGTACAAAAAAGCCTCTTGGAGCCATTGCCTAAACCCAACAGGAAGTTGACCATTTTGAATTTCATTTTTGGATGATTTACACACTCCATACTTTAACAAACTCCTGCTAAAGAATTAGTCCAACTGACTTCAGATTTTCGCTGTCTAGTCTAACCCTACTGACGATTAAAAGTTTTACAAACAGTGAGTTTTTGGGACATACCCGTGGCGTGGCGTCCAAAATCGACAATTTGCCCTGAAAGAGGAAGTTGCTGTAACTTCAGTGTACATGCTCACATCTGCACCAAACGTTACGTGCCCAAACACATCTACATGTTCAGTTATAGTGGTACCGCGAAGTGCTATGTAGCGCTACAAAGGGGACACAGGAAGTGATGATTTACACCTTTGTGCAGCGTCTGAAGCGCGTAGCAAATTCCAGAATATGCAACATGGCCGCCTCGCCTCACACCTCGAAGCGTGACACGTGCGAGGGCCCGCCCAACGCTGCTGTATGTTCTTGTCATTTGAATTGCTATTATTTTTCCTTTCTTGGCCAGGGAGCCCTTGAAAAATAGATGTTATCTCAGTGGATCTTTTTCTCCTGGTTAAATAAAGCTAAAATAAAAAATATATATATACTTACATTTTTCTTCTTCTGATATTCCATTAAAATACCATTTATCCGCTCCTTTTCCTGAAAGAAAATTAGCCTGTTACTGGACATAGTTTTAGTGTGTGAGTCCATGTGTGTTCCTGTGTCTGTGTATCTGTGTGTGTGTGTTTGTACAAGGTGGAGTGAGGGTTGTACCATTTGGCTGGAAGGCCGGGAGGGAAGGTTCTGCATTATCTCATCCATCTCTTCAAACTTCTTGGCCATGGCCTGAACCTCAGCGTGCAGCTCCTTGTACTCAGCATACTGGTCATTGAACACAGCCCGGTACTGGTCCCTCTCCTCCTCTGAGCGGATGCTGGGGTACTTCCTGTGAATGACAGGAGTCAACACATTTTCTTGGGCCAGTGGCTACATTCACACGCAGCTTAATGTTGTTCTCTCTTAGCAGCACGTCCTACATATGACAAGATCAATCAGTCTGTTTTATAAAACTACTGGCCACCATGAAATCTGCTGTATAATAATAGTCAGGTCTTCATTTGTACTGTGTGTACTGAGTAGAGGTGGGGGACTCGAGTCACATGACTTGAGTCAGAGTTGCAAATTTGAAGACTTGAGACTTGCTTGACTAAAACAGACAAAAGACTTGACTTTGACTTGGTGTTCATGATCTGAGACTTGACTTAGACATGAGACAGATAAGTTGATAATGACTTCATCCATCCATCCATCGTCAACCGCTTATTCTGCGTACAGGGTAGCGGGGGGGCTGGGGCCTATCCCTGCTGACATTGGGCAAAAGGCGAGGTACACCATGGACAGGTCGCCGGTCCATCGCAGGGCCTTGATAATGACTTGATTTTTTTAAATAAATACCTGCATTCGCTCATTCCAACCTTTGAGCATAATCCTGCATCCAAGATAAGTTATGTGAATGCGGCTTTTTAGCTAACTTAACTTATTGGCTGGTTGAACGCATAGAAAGCTAGCGTTAAGTTTGAGCTACACCCAGTTGTTTGGCTGCAGTTTGTAACTTTATGTGAAAACCTCTTGGTCTGTAAGAAGTCCTGATGACGGCTCTCTTTATGTGCCCACAACTGCTATATGATACACCCTTTGAAAGCTAAATTCCTCGTGATTCGACCAATGCAAACCATTTCAAGAAACAATCACCACAGCAGTACCAGTACAATCAAATTGACTCGACTCACATTTGAAGCCTCATAATATTCTACTGATCGATTATATTCCAACATAAATGGTCTTGCTACGTTGTCAAAGGTCCAGACGATCCAAACCAGTAAAAACATTTAGTCCAAAACTCATTATTCCATCAATAAATCCCTAGGGACTGCTGCTGCATCATTTTGAATCTGCCGGCAAACGTAGCTAATACGTCATTATAACCGTAATAACTCAGATATCTTGTATTCAGATCAAAGCTCTGACCTTTGGAGGGACACCTAATTCGACCCAATAGGAGCTCACATGTCCCTTTCACAACCTACAACATCCAGAGCCCTTTAATAGACTCTGACAACAACCAACGAGAGCCTGCGTTGTAAGGAAGGGCCAGCCCCTATTATTTTTTGGGTAAGCCGAGCCAATTGCAATCAATTGTGCCAATGACTGGCACTTTGTGTAGCCAATTCTGAAAATAACGATATCCAGCTTTTAGTGGGAAGTTCATGATCTACCAGGAAAAAAACACATTGGCGTCAATCTACGGGCAAGAATTTTGCTCTCAAAGTGCACCAGACTGATGCATTTAACTTTAAAATGTACACATTTTTCTTATGGTCTGAAGTCCACCCACCATAGTCTCACAAAACCCTGTAGGAAACACTGTAGCTATATGTTTGCTGATTTTGAAGTGGGGGGATGCTTTGGGGCACTCAATCAATCCCCAGTCTAGTTTTGTGCATATGAATTAAAGGCCTGTCCCATATAGACACATGTCTCAAATACAGGCAGGTTGAGTTTAGTATTGAAGAATATAAAAGAATAATCTATTAATTAAAGTTTTACAGTAATAAGGTAATACTCACGCCACATAGTCAGCTATGACTACAGGTTTGGGGATGTGTCCAGCTGGTATGTGACCTCGGAGGATCTCTGGCTCCAGCGCCATCCTAGAAGCAGCTGTAGAGTTGATCGGGGCGTCCATGAGGTCTGGCTGGATGGTAGGAAGAGGAGTGTGCTCTGAGGTCCTGGAGGCTGGACCCAGCTACAGTAGATAAATAGTGTTATGTGTACTGTATCAGTTCATTTACACAGTGTGCAAATGCATGTTTGCTAGAACAAGGATCACAAAAGTAATCATTTATACTTACTATAGAAAGGGGGACTGATGATCCATTAGTTTTCATCTAGGTTTATTGTGAAGAGAAAAAGAGATGGAGAGTGATTTGTTAGATGTTCAGTGTTCAACTTGTTAAAAATAAAATGAATGGTCACTTTAATGAAACCTTGTGTTTTGAATGTTACTATACTTAAGTGGTGAAACTTCCTGGTAGATTTTTCAGATTTGACATCTGAATACAACATGTTTATTATGTAAAATCCAACTACTAACATGTATGTTCAACTATGTACGCTATTGCCAAATAATTGCCAGGAGATGTTAGCTAGGTGCTTTAGGTAATACGAATCAGTTTTGTGTCGTTCAGTCTACACTTCTACACATAAACATCATGCTCAAAGAGGAAACGAGTAGAGTATACTCACTGGGGTTACCTATACTTCATTATTTTCCCTTAAAATATATAATAATATTATATTATTGTATATTTTTTAATATTTTAATATTTTTGTCTCTTTTATAAATGAAAACTAAAAATGATTTGGAAAAAGTTTAAGTTTTCATGGAGTCTGGGAAGCATTGTTTATTCACTGCACTTATGGAAACAACAACGAATGCAGCCATTAAAATGCACAGAAAAGTCTGTTTTCTTTTGTGAAGACTAATGCATAGCTCACAAATGTTCAGGCAAGCTTAATCTTTTGTTATTTCTGATCCAATGTTTAAATGTGATTCAGAGATATCGCCACATTTTCTTTCAAACTAATTTGTTTGCAGATATCCAGATTTGGTACAATTATAATGCTGCATTGAAATTTCCACATTCCGATCTCCAAGCGTTCCATGGCCCTGAACTACAGAGCAGGATTTAAGGTCAGTGAGGTAACTTCAGGATCAGCTCTGAGTTTTCAGTCCCACAACAGTGGTTCATTTCTTACTGAGCCATGGCAACTTATGCCAACGATTATCCTGGTCTGGAGCAGGTTATGTTCCCGATAAGAGAGCAATGCTATAAAAACAATGCCTACTGACCAATCAGCTCTCTTGGAAAATGACATCCCCATCCGTAGGAGAACCCACAGACTGTTTTATGGGCTGCTTTTGTGCTGTGTGTGATGCAGAGATGCTTTTGTTTAGCAACATCATCCTACAGAATCTGACTGAAGTAGGCTAAAGCCTTGTACTGGTTGTACTTTAAGATATGACAGTAAGCCTACTCACTACTTTGAAATGTGTTTTTCTTTGCTGCCAAGTCCGTTTCACACAGCCTGTTAAAGCCGTCTTATGAGGCTGAATATCATGAGCATATAGTTTGGTAGGCTTATTGAAATTAAGTTTAATATATGAATTTATTTAGTATAACTATAGGTTTCATTTGTTTCTTATATTAGACTAAAGAGACTAAACCACTCACCTGTTTCAACAAAGGTGATGTGGGTGAGTTTTCAGTAAATGTTACAGATACAGTCCTCACCCCTATTTGAACACTTTTTTGACATGAATGGATATTTCTTTCGTTGCTTTATGAAGTTAATTTAGAACAATGTTTGGGAGAGTTTTCATTGTATCAAATAGATTAGAAGTGCTTGAAAATGAACTAAGCAATTACTTATTCAGTGCCTGTAGCTTTAACGTCGAAACACCGACACACAGCCGTGCTGAAAGAATGAGGATATAATTGTCCATAAGAACACATCAAAGCAATACATTCATGTACGTATATGGTAATTTAAGCATTCACACTGTCTGGGATTTTCTGTCTTCCTACACGTGGCAGCTGCAGCTGTGTTGCTTTTAGTCCAGACTATGTGTGCCTTCTTCATATTTGTCTAATATTGTTGGTTACTTTTTCAGCTACAATCCATATAAGTACAGAAATACAAATGTGTATTTGTGTGTGTGTGTGTGTGTGTGTGTGTGTGTGTCAGACCTCCTGTTCCAGCCCCTCCTTCCTCTTCCTGGCTGCTTCATGTCTCCACAGCTTCAGACATACACCTGCACTGATGAAGTAGAGCAGGGTAGTGATGAAGAGGAAGACGAGGGCTGCTGTCTGGCCAGCCTCTGTGCGACAGAACGCTCCGTTTACTCCACTATTGAAGACCGGTATGTAGCACAGCCCCCCTCGAGTAGTGTCCCTCACATATACTATTGCTGCTGCCAAATAGAGCACCGCCAAGACTAGGTTGATGGAACACTCTGTGAGGGGCCACCATGAAGAGTCTAGAAGGATGGCTCTGTAGTATATGGTCATCCCAAGAACAAGCAGAATAACAGTCACGATCCACGCAAGACCAGCCACCACCAGGATAAAAGGTGTCTTGGGGCCTGTGTAGTAACTGCCCCCATATCCACTAGCACCTCCACCGAGCCCCCCAAACAGCTGAGGCTGGGAGTATCCATACATATTGAACCACTCGTTGTCCTTATGAACATAAGCACAGACGCAGGCGAACACAGCAGCTCCCAGCAGCAGTTGAATACAGCCCAGGATCCTCAGCAAGCCAGCCCAGGACTTCATGTAGGCGTAGCGTTGGTTGTATTCCTCCACCCGCTCATGGTAGGTCAGGGCTGAGAGATTGGTGGGCACTGCTGATACAGAGTCAAAGGCATCAGCGCCCAGCAGCAGCCTGTCACGCGCCTTCTGAGAGGTGTAGCTGCCCCCAGAGCCACCAAAGGGGTCCCGATAGGAGCCGGGAAGAGATGGAGATGGAGGGGCCGAGTGGGGAGGTGAGCAAGGGACTCCTGACGTGGTGTGGCCATTCTGACTCTTCTTGGATGAGGGGGCAGGGGACTGAGAGGCAGGTAGAGGTGGTGGTGGAGGTGGGAAGGACAACCCCTTGCTGCCACGGTTACCACTGCCACGGAAGAAGTTCTTGACAGAGTCTGGGATGAAGCGGCGGACCGGCTTAATGTCCATGGCATCACTTTCACCCTCCATTGGCTCATCATCGTTGGGGGGGTAGAAGGATTCAGGCCCAACAGCTGGTTGTTCTGGTAGAGGGGGAGGGGGAAGGGGGTCTAAGCTGGCAGCTGGCACTGTTCCATTAAAGCCCATCAGGGGAAGAGGGAGAGCTGCATCCCGCCATAAGGAGTCAACAGGGACCTGATCATAGTGTGGGCTCTCTTGCACCCATCCGAACCTGTCTCTTGAAGACATCGGGACCTGGACTGTGCTTACTACTGAGAGAAACAAAGAGGATTTAAACAGTCTACTGTCAACAGATGGACCGACAGTGGCTTTAAAGGATAATTCCACTTTATTAAAATAATGTTGTGGATCTTATTTTCATAGCTTTGGACACGATTTGGCCATCAGTTTATGCAGAGATTAGATGACACAGTATTAGCCTGACATTGCTTTTCAGTGTCAGGAACCAATGTGACTGTAGGGCACAACAATTTCTGGTTTTATCTAAAGTTTTATCTAAACCAGAGCGGAACACAACAAGATCATTATCTAGAATTATTCACATCTGTGGGTGTAACCTCAACCTCTGCACTCTGCTAGTCACATAAACCCTCTTTGTACTGACCACCTTCACTACTCACTGACCATTTATGTTTTCCAGCTTCACTTAAAGAATGCAAAAGTAATTACACATGTGATTACATTTGTAGGGGCTGTGAGCACATTGTCTCAGAAATGACAAGTGGCTAATGTCTCTGGCAAGTCTGGTGGCAGACCTCTGCTGCCCATATCTCTGAATTTTTCAGGGACTTACTGTAATTACACTTCAGTAAGATTATCAGGTTAGTGTTTGGCATGTTAAAGACTGAAACACACTGACGGTTTTAACACTAATCCAGTCCAGAATCTACAGGAACTAGCAGACAAAGCCCTGGTCTGGCAGATGGGCTCTAACTCTAATGAAACGTCTTCACGAGAATAAACTGAAAACGTTTTATTCTATTCAAAATAGGGTACAATTGGGGTGTGTTGCTGTCTGATGTGTACAGTGTAATTTACTTGTCACTTGATTTATTACCTCAGTAAACACTTTTTGGTCCCAATCACAATACAGCATGATGTTCATTTAGTAACTTATGGTTCCATTTAGAGGAAAATAGGCGATAAAGCTGCGTATACTTTAGGGCGTGGTGACCTTGTGATTAACAAGTAGCCAACACGTTAACAGAGGTACTCGAGCAATGGACTCACTTGGCTTGCTTGTCAAGTCAGATATCTATACAGTCTTGCCCAAGACATTGTCATTATGGGGACCACACTTTTTCACAAGGAGATAATTGTGCACAAAGTAAATCGATAGGGGAAACTTGCCCAACCAGTCTTTTAAAAGGATTTGTTCCTTGACTCTGTGAATAGAATGCAAAGGTACAGGTAAACACTACACAGGTAACATGGATCTTTTCCTGAGCAATGGCAGAGACTGCCCAGCTCATGGCACAAGTTACCGCAGAGCTGGGAAATACTTGAGAGTTTGGCACACCCTCAGGTACCTTAGAGGACGCCCTGGCTGAAGGTGGTTCTATTGTGTCGCACACGGTCATCAGGCCACACACAAGCATTTACCAAGAAATTACCCAGGATCATGTCTACCCCGTCACCTGGAAGCTCAAGGCGAACACCAACAGTTACTTCACCTGACACTAAAGTCCAACTAAATTTTTTGCAGTGAACAAAAAAAGGAAACGATTCCTACAAACAGCAACACAGTCACAGAGTTCTGGATATCTAGAAAAGGGCTAAATTCAGTTGTGCACAATAGACATCACCACTGCAACTTTTTTTATCTGACCCTGGAAGTGGCACAAACCCTTAAAAGATTAATGTTGAATAGCCAGACTTAGTGTTCATTTTCTGAGGAGCACTGTTCTAACCACATTTCATTTCACTTTTATATTACTTATGTTTAGGGTAGTGATGCACAGACGGGCGGGCCGGGTCATAGAAATTAACACTGTGATTAATAGCAGGTGGGTTTGTGAAATAGTGTCTCCCCATTAAGAGATACAATGTGTGCATTTACACACAAGGCACAGCTGCATAACTTCATAATTAAATTTCCAGACATGCCGACAGAATGGGTCAGGATCTGGAAACAGTGAAACTGTTTGAAATAATGCAGTCATTCTCCTTATCAATCCTGAGCTCCATCAGAGCGTCTAAACATGTATTTCATATCCTGTTTCATGTTTCCTCTGGAGAGTTCCCCCTGTCTGTCCGGTCAAGTTTATAACTACAGTTTTTAGTTTTGCTGCTTAACCTTTAAAATGACAGCAGCCTCTCTAATCATTAGAGTCAATTATTAAATTATCTCCCACTTGGACATTAAAGTCAAGTAAAAATCAACAACCAGAATACAATATTAACATGGCTTTGGTCCACTGATAATTTCCAAATTTCCTCTTTCCCTACCACTGTATTATACGTGGCGAACTGGCGGTCAAGCGAAAGATAGATTCATAAAGTTGCAGCATATCAGAAAAGAAATTATGATGTGCAAATTGTGGCCTTGTTTTTAACAACCACTTAAAAATGACATTTTATTTAGGCAACAGTTAGCTTGTTGTAGCATCTCTGAAGGACTGTTCGCAGCCTATGTGAGGAGTCAAACGAAATCTATTTTATTTGTATATTACCAAGTGATAACAGAAGTTATATAATTGCACCTTTCATAGAGCAGGTCTAAACCGTACTCTCCATAACAATATTAACAGAGTACCAGTACCTCAAACACCTTCTGAGCGCCTGACAAGACCTCTGCAATTTGACCAACCTCTGATATTACACCTGTTTCATTTCTGGTTACATAGGCATCACACACATGTGGCGTAAGCGAAGTGTGGTACATATAGGTGTAAGATTAGCACGTTGAAATGACCTGTTCCATACTTTAAAGGTGATTTCCTTTGTAGCCTAGACATCCATCTCACAACCTTGATAAATGCTCTGTCTTCTGCATTAGGCCTGTGTGCTTAAGCTGGAAACAGTAGGATTGAGCAAAATAATGCTGTTTGTTTGTAAGCTATTGTTTTACAGCTTACTTGTCTTTAAACATAATAAAGTGGAAATTAGCCAACTAGTAGCCTATAAAATAATATGAGGCTGTGGGTTTGTTTTCCTCCTGTCCTCCGAATGCATTCTCCATTTGTTTTAAGGTAAGATTTCAAGTAGGATATACATTAGGCTACTTTATTTTAAGTTAGGAACATCAGTCCTACATTAATCAGACAGAATGCCAGCTTACCCTATAGGTGCCTGGACTAAATCGTTTTGAGGTCAGCGGTGGATCGATTATATGGAAGGGCTAATTAACATCGCCTAGGCTACACATTTAACTCCAAGTTGAGCATCTGCCCTTTTTCTTCCTGGAGAGAAAGTGCCCCCTTTTCTG
>JAPMOB010232731.1:0-19043 GCA_029875015.1 Lepomis gibbosus
CACAGAAAGGCCGGGGCAACCAGGGTTTGAATCCACGACCTTCTTGCTGTGAGGCGACAGTGCTAACCACTGCACCACCGTGCCGCCCCTCTGAAACAATATATACTTCAAAATTCTTTAAAAATATCCCAGGTAAGTCTGACTTTTAGGACATCGACTGCCTAACTTAATGCATGTAAAATTCAACCGTGAGCGATTAGTGTCCTCTTTTGACCCACTAGAACCAGGACTCCAACGACAACCTGATCACAGGGGAGTTCAGCATTTAGTGTACATGACTCAGCTTATCTAAATTTAATCTTAGAATATACATCACATTTGCATAAACGAGAACTAGAGTCTAATTAAAGGGGTTGATAAGAATCCCCTCAATAAATACTTACCAGAAAAGGATGTGGTTATCAGTCAGGGACCTCCGAGGCAAATACAGAAGTATACTTGAGTTTAGTTGTTGGTACTCTCCAGTGTCCTTCTTTTCTGTTTTCTATTTTCAGTTCCTGATTCTGGTGGGGTTGAACCCAAACTGTTGTAATTATAGTTAGTTAGTCAAAATGTCCATTAATAAGTAGAGTTACAATACTCTAGAAGACAATCAGACCTGTAAAACCCTGTTCAGTCTTATACTAAAATATAATCACAATATAATCACATTCTATAGTAACATTTGATATAGGAATAGCTTAATTTAAAGTTTATCAAGCTGTGAATTAGCTGTAGGAGGGCTGAGCTGCTGTGCAGTTTTTTAAATGGCCTTTGCAATTAAAATGTTATACTATTCAACACCTTCAGTTGACAGTTTTGTTCATTACTATTGACCTTACTGGTGCTATCCTTTTGGAAAAATGCTAATAAGTACACAGCAATTGTCTTAGTGCTTCATCATATTCATGAGATACTGGCATTTAATAATAATGTACTAAAACTGTGCTGTTTTATATGTAGAATATGTTATTGAGGAATTCTGTAAGGAAGCAAAAAACCAAAAACATTGCTGTACAGATTCACTCGGAAATAAAATGTTTAAGATGTGTTTATGTTGGCATTTTATGAAGAACCACAAATCTGTACTGTGATGTAAAGTCTGTCATTGTTTGAATTAAGTTACTAATCAGAATAAAGTAAATGCTTTCCTGTAAATGTGATTAAATAATGTCAGTCAAATCATGCTGTCCACTTTGTGTTTTGATTTCATTTTGGATTACATTGAACCCCTGACATGCTTGTGTAGTATCCTTGACTTGTATAAGAATAAATACCCAGACACAAACACTCAAAAAATTTGTTTTTGAGAGTGGTGGCTATGTGTGGACAGATGGAAGTGCTGCAGAGCATGTTTGGTTTCAAATGATGTGCAACTGCTCACATATTAAAAAAACATCCTGGTGCAAGTTGGCTGAGAATGTATTTCATTTAAAAGCTCCAAAACAAAGAAAATGATTGTTGTGACTACATATTGAGGGAGACCTATGCGTCATGCCCAACAGGACTGTGTTATCCTCACAAAGTTGTATTCTCCTTATGCATCAAAAAATGTTGTTTCCTGTGGTACAGTATGCACTGACTGGATTTGATTTACTTTAGTAGAACAACCAAACAATAAATTGAAGAGGTATTTGCTTGATTTGATTTTCTAAATGTTTGCAACTTGTGGCCAGTCCGCCCTTCCAGGCACAATAGCCTTGCATTCCTTGTTCTCATCACTTTAAGATGACAGGTGCCAATTACGGTTTTAAAGGACTGAAGCTAAAATATTTAGATTTTTAATCCATATTAGGATGAAGCATGTTGTACAGACCTCAAGTGGCCAATTAAATGTAGATTTAAGGATATGCACCACGTAAGCTAAAATATTAAACATATTAAAACTAGATTGTTACAGAGGGTCCCATATAAGACAAATTGTATAAAAACACAGCTGATTTTAGCTTTTGATTGTGCTTGTGTGGTGTATTTACCAAATAAATGATCAAATTATGACACGCTAATTACAACACAGAGAACGTGGAGCCTTTCGGGCCCCTGGAGGGCTGTAAATGGAAGAATTTTGGAACCACCAGGACTCTTCCTAGAGCTGGCTGCCTGACACAACTGAGTGATCGGGGGAGAAGGGCCTCAGTCAGAGAGGTGACAAAGAACCCGATGGTCACTTTGACAGAGCTCCAGCATGTCTCTGTGGAGAGAGAGAACCATCCAAAAGAACAACTATCTCTGCAGCATTGCACCAATCAGGCCTGTATGGTAGAGTGAGCCACTCCTTAGTATAAGGCACATGACAGCCCGCCCTGAGTTTGCCAAAAGGCACCTGAAGGACTCTCAGACCATGAGAAACAAAATCCTCTGGTCTGATGGAACAAAGATTGAACTCTTTGGCCTGAACGGCAAGCATCATCTGTGGAGGAAACCAGGCACTGCTCATCACCTCAACAGTGAAGCATGGTGGTGGCAGCAACATGCTGATGGGATGTTTTTCAGCAGCAGGAACTGGGACGCTTCCATGGGATTGAGATAAAGATGAATGCAGCAATGTACGGAGACATCCTTGATGAAAACCTGCTCCAGAGCGCTCTGGACCTCAGACTGGGGCGAAGTTTCATCTTCCAACAGGACAATGACCCTGAGCACACAGCCAAGATAAGAAAGGAGTGGCTACAGGAGAACTCTATGAATATCCTTGAGTGGCCCAGCCAGATAATCTCTGGAGAGATCTGAAAATGGCTGTGCACCAACACACCCCTTCCAACCTAATGGAGCTTGACAGGTCCTGCTAAGAAGAACGGGAGAAGCTGCCCAAAGATAATTGTGATAAGCTTGTAGCATCATCATTATATTAAGCAGGCCATCATAACCATAAACAACTGTGAATGGAGATACTCAACATCTGAACTCAGAGACAGAAGCATTAGGTAAAAGAGCAGGGAGTGCATGTAATAAGCCTAACCTTCTAGCATCGGAGAAGGTTAATCCAAAGTTGCCTAAGTTCTTAGAAGTTGCATGTTTACTTTGCACAGACTAAAGGGCAGGTTTATGTGCCTTCAGGCATTGTACAATAGGCTATGTGTGCCTAGAGGAACTTTCAGTTCAGACTTTCATTTTTTTGACATTCACTGTGTTGTCTGCATTATGCAATATGATTGCTTTCAGGCAGCATCTTGAGTTTGCTTTGATGGATGGTAAAGCTGTAGTGCTGTAATAGTTTGTGTCATCGTGACTTATAAGTGCCGCCTGTTGTGGGCAACATTAATAAGACTTATAATCAATACAATATTTAGATTTTCAAACCATGATAGCACAGCGTAGGCGGCTGCATTGTGTACCAGTCAGCAAAAAGGGGCCCACAGTTTTTCTTTTGTTTCGGTCCAGAGACAAAACGAAATTAAATGTTTCACACTCTTTGCTATTTGGTGTTGTATAACTGGCTTGTGGTTGACACATTAAGATATCAACGATAGCTTCATCGTCTCAATCTTGACAGCTCTGGTCTATATAGAGTATAGAAGCTTTCCTGTATTTCATGAGTCAAGAATCCTTCTTGTCAACACCAACCGTAACTGACAATTACAGTGAAATAAGACAAATGACCTTTTTAGGAGCACAACAGTGTGTGGTTGAAAGTTTCCCCACAAACAAAGGAGAAGGTGGAACTTTTCTAATGTAGTGAAGCCCGCTATTAACGTAAATAAACAGAAACACTTGAAGTGCATCAAATGCTCAAAGAAAAGAGCAGTTCATGGAATAACCAGGGACGTGTGGGCATGTGGAAACAGTTTCCATATCAGTGCAGTTACTGCAGGAGTTCCTCTAATGTTGTGGCGTATCGCCTCAGAATCCCAACATAATACAAATAAATAGTACTAAAGGTTTGTGAAGTAAAGTAATTTTGTCGTTGAAAAAATTAAGGTGACTATCATATGCTGAATGCATTTTCTTCCTTTTAAATGTATCCAGCATTGTTTACATTCATGTTAACTTTTTCTTCTTCTTCCCTGACTTTGCTGACACATTGGGCACAAGACAAGCAAAACACAAACCTATTTGCCCCAAGTTTGTCAAGAACTTCACAGGGTCCCTTTAAACCCACCTGTTTTATGTGCACTCACTAAGTAGGTTGTATTTTGATATTCTCACAACTTATTTAACAGTAAGCAATTAAAATGACACGCTAACCAAATAATTGTGATTGCAGTTGCCCAACACTTAATCGTACTCTGTATTATCTGGAAGATACTTGATTTTTGAGGCAAATACTATTAATATTTCAAAGTTTAGAAAATTTGATAAGGCTATATTCACTGAAGGCCATTTTTCATGATCATAATATAAACATTTAAAATAAGGATTCCTTAAATTTGTTGGTATGTGTCAGTTTGGAAGACACACAGTAATTGATTTGTCATTTAGGTATAAGAGGGAGTTTGCACGTTCTCCCATGTGTCTACCCCGCCTTTTGCCTGATGTCAGCTGGGATATCTAGTTTCACGACTTTACTGTCGTGCACTTACACACACTCAGCCAACTTATAAAGCACCAGAAATACTATTGCAGCTTCTTACATTAAAATGCAAACAAAGAAATTTGTCTCCTTGTTCTGAGCTTAGTTTTGGGTTATGTCTGGGTTGTATTTTTCCCTGTGTGTTTCTGGTTTTGACATTGTTTCATATGTCTGTCCAGTGCCTTAGTTCTTAGTTCTGTGCTGTAGTTCATGTTAGTGTTATTCCCGGTCTGTGTGTTTCTGTGTTCATTATTTGATCTTGTGAAGTTTTTGGGTTTTGTAGCTAAGTTTAGTTTATTATTCATCTGCATCCTTAAGTTACTTAGTATCTGTCTTGTCTCGTATCTTCAGTCTGTTTTCCCTGTTAGCTGTGTTTGTGAGTATATTAGTGATCTGTCTGCTAATGTACTGGTTCAGTTATTTATATTCTGTTTCTTCCTGGTTATTAGTTCCCTATGGCCTTGGTGTCTGTTTCCCCTGCTGTCTCTCTACCTGCCTGTGTCTCATTAGTCCTGATCCCCCTCACCTGTGTTGCTCCCGCCCTGCTCGTTAGTTCCTGTGTATATGTATGCCTGCTTGTGTCTCCAGTTTTTGTCACGTTCTTGCGTCTAATGTTGAGTGTTCCTGCCTGTTCCTTTGTTTTCCTGTTCTGGATTATTCCCTGTGTTTTGGGATCACCTTGAGTTTGTGTTAATAAAGTCTATTTGTTTGAACTGTATCCTCCTCTCGCCTCGCTTTTGGTCTGCATTTGGGTCCACACCTTAGCCTGCACTCAGTGCACCCCATGACACTCAAATAAAATCAGCAGCACAAAATACTCCTTCCTAAAAAACAGATGAGTCATCAGTCAATCATTCATCTGCAATAATTAATATGGAATTCTGGATATTTAATTGCCATTGGACATTCTGCCAAGTAAGAATTAAAAAAGTGGCCCTTAATCAAAGGTTTCTCTTCAGGGAGACCAGTTAATCTGTCAGTTTCTATAGCTAATGGTAATGTAGCTTAGTGAATCTGTCCACACAGAAAACTTTTCTGACTGAATTCTGCTCCACATAAGGCTTTAATTTAGGTTTGTACCAAATGTTAAAAGGCCATCTTTCTTTATATAACAGGAAATATTTGCACAGAGCATCATGAGTAGTGCACTGTATAAGTGCAATCAAAACCGACGTTTAGCATCTAATTGCTGACTGAAATGGGCTATTTGTGTTTCATCCTGGTTTACCATTAGTCTCCACTTCCAGCACCATTCAGCCGTTAAAACATTAGGCATTTTCTGTAGATGTTTTTTATGCTCTGCAAGTACAATTATTTCATGAGCAAAAAGTTGTGTTCTAACAATCAAATACTTAACATTCAGCTTCAACTGCTTATGAATTACTGTACTACAACAAAACAGATTAAACACAAGGCTGAATGCAACTAAGTTATACTAATATCTATAATGTTTCCAGTGCGCTCTTTAGTTTACTCAATCGTATCTCTGAGGGAGCGCTGACCTTTCTATTCTGATGTAGAAACTCGGTAAATTGAAATTCAGTGGTTTCCTTTTCTGGTACAGACAGTTTTCACTTACTTTTAGCGTACCCTCATCATGCCAATAATAGAATGCAGAGTTGGTTTATTTGGTGAGGGCTACACTGCCTGCTATGAGGAAGTGATTGCAGCTTTCTCTGTTGGATCCTTTATTTTAGCTTCTGCTGCCACAGAAAGTCTCCACATAAATCCCTTAAGTTTCTTCTTCATCCTAAAAATGAGAAAAAGCAAGGCAGTTTGTAAGTTTTGTTTTACAACATTTATCTTAATGTCAAGGGAACATTAGTCCAGTGGTCGGTTTTACAAAGATATTTTAGCCTGGTCTATTGTGTTAGGTCAGTCTTAATTTTGCTCCCAGGTTACTTCTTATAAAAAGAAAATGACACTGGCTAGGAAGTGCTGTTGATGTTCTTACATTTGTGCAATAGATGCAGGGAAGAAGTTGGATGAAGTTCATGTACATAAATCTTTTTTCTGTTGTAACAGGATTGTCAGTGCATAAAAGCTTTATCAGATTTCACACAGTTGATACTTTGATCTCCACAGTTTCCTGTTTAGTTCTGAGTTTGTGTTGTTTCTATGCAAAAGTATCTGAATGACTCAGGAATGAATTAGTATAGTATGTGACAGCCTTGCCTAGTCAGGTGTTTAACTGTGTGGTGGTGGGCAGTTTACTGTTTCCTTTTGTCCCTGAAAGTATTGGCGCCTGTAAGCCAGATTGGGAGCACCTGGGCCAGACGCTGTGAGAGGATAAATACTCCGGCATCTTTTGCTCTCAAGCTCTCTCTCTGATCTGGTCCCACTCCTGCCAGCAGCATCCGCACATCTTTGTTTTTTTACATTATGTTTTGTTACCACTCCTCAACAACCAAACTTCACACTATTCATTCACCCACATTTACACCCCTGATGAGCACTTGATGTTTGCCGGTGGTTCGTACTGTGATCAGCTGATCCAGTTGACATTTGCCGGGTTGCCTATATGTAATTATGTGTAGTGGTGCAGAGTTTTCCCTTGTAGGTATAAAAATATGTTTACTTTTTGGCAATCCTCCGTGTCGTCTCCGTATTTGTGATGACCTTTGAGCTCGGTTATGACAAGTAGCATTTTCCCTCTTTCTTTCTCTCTTTTCTTTTCAGCTACTGTCAGGTCACTGCAGCCTGTGTGTTTCAGTCAAGTACAAAACAAAAACTTAAAATGAAAAGAAAGTAAAAATCTGGATCATATATCTTGTCATGTTGGTTGTGATCTGCATTGTCATCAAGTATGAATATGATAAAATAAACAAACCGACAACATTTTATTATTCAAGTGCACCTTAAAGCTATTTTTTTAATATCTAATTTAGTTTTGATGCAAATATTATTTGCCAATCAGAAACGGAAATGGAAAATGCTGATCATGACTAAAGATGAAAACGGTTGCAAAATTTGAAATGGTAATCTGAGGCCTCCCATTTTTCATATGAAGCATGTTTTGTTCCTACAGAACATTGGGCGGGGACTGTGAAATCTGATTAAAACAGTCAATGTCATTGCAGGGGATGGGAGGAGGTCAGGGTTTTGGATCCACTTGAACTTGACAATGCTGACTGAGGATCATTTTCCAAATTCATGCGTGAAAACTCAGTAGTTCATGAAATATTTTACTGTAAAACATTAATGCTGATTAAAACTGTAGTTGTATAAACTTAAACCTAATTCTAACTTTAATTTAAACCTGAGCCAAAGTGGCTATTGGATTTTTATTGCAGAATGTTTTTTAAAAGGAGTGGTGGTACTAGACCTAAACTGTGACATTAAATGACCTCTGACTAGTAGTGACTGTAACAAGTTGAAAGATCATGATCCTGCAGGTACCTAGTCTATTGTCAAATGAAACATTGTTACAAGATTAAAATAACATTCTATGATATCTAAATGGTCCATTGTGTGGGAATATATTAACAGTAATAATGACTTTATTTGTAATTTACTTTTCACTGAAGAAAGTATGATTATGTCAGATTTTGTAAGGTTTAATTGGTGAAACTTGTGACATCCAGTGTTTTATTTCAGTAAGGCACTTGTGAATTGTGATTTGAATACAGAGCTTTGTGTCACACAGCGTAACAGTGACACTAGACATTACATTTGCAGATGATGGCACCAAGAGACAAAATAAACCATGAAACTGAACCCTGGGGGACGACATAGTGCATGTCGCCATAGAGCATCTAGGCCAAATGTCAAATACATATCATACCATTACATGTCACCTTGTCCTGTTTTTTTTGGCTGTGTCTCGTAGGGGGTAGCCACAGTAATTTGTTAGTTTTCATCTGGGTGATCCCTGATTCTCATGTTTGTTGTTCTCGCTCTCTGTCCTCATATTTCTTATTGGCCTGTCCTGTCAATCATTACATCTGAAACAATATATACTTACTTAACCCCAACCTGATTCTGGCGGAGTTCAGTGTACATGACTCGTCTCATCGAAATTTAATCTGAGAATATACATCTAATTTGCATAAATGGGAACTAGAGTCTAATTTGGGGGGGATAAGAATCCCCTCAATTAATTACTTACCAGAAAAGGATGTGGTTATCAGTCAGGGACCTCCAAGGCAAATACAGAAGTAAAGCTCTGCTGGAGTTTAGTTCTTGGTACTCTCCAGTGTCATCCTTAATATTTTCTGTTCCTGATACTGGCTGGGTTGAATCCAAACTGTTGAAATTATAGTTAGTCAGAATGTCCTTATATCTGCTTTGGAGTTGCCTACAATATTGCAGGACTTTCATGTGGTAATGCTCCATCAAGAAAAAACTAAAATCAGTTTTGGTTTCTCTTAAACGTGATACTTTACAAATAGTGCTTCTAACAAAGTAACCTGACTGTTTATGTAACCTTTAACTGAAGGTAACTGTAGCAGTTCAGTTCCGCAACGCTCCAGACAAATGTGTAGGCACTTCTGCAAGCAATTCTCAGATACAGAGGGATGCACTATTAAGCCTGTAGAGTTGGAAATTTACAATACTGTAGAAGATAATCAGACTTGTAAAACACTGTTCAGTCTTAAATTGAAATATAAAACCACCTTCAGATGCAATGCACTATCTTGTGGCTACATTGCATTCTGGTCTGTTTGTTCAGTGTCTTATGTCTGTGTGGTGTTCTTGCCAAGCATGGCAGTGATAACAGGTATTTGGTCTTGGCCTTGGGAAATATTTTGTACCCTGTGCTGTAAGAGCATTAAATTCACAGAAACAAACATAGTATTTTGTAACAGCTGCCACTCCTGTATAATATGTGTACAATATGTGTATATCAGTGATTGGCAATAGGCGGCCCATGGGCCAGAACCGTCCTCCCAGCAATAATACCTAGCCCGCGCCCAGATTGCTTTGATAGCAGAAAAATAAAATTAAAGAAATTCATAACGGCTGGTGCTCTAAAATAAAAGCGCAAGAACGTCTTTTGCAGCAAAGCTTCATGTTGACTTTATTAAGACCTTTTACTTTGAAGAGTTCTGAAGGACATTCACAAGAATCTCTAGCTTGTTTAAGCTTGTTCTAGCTTCTGAAAAAGCTGTCAGTAAACTTGTGATCGGATTCCCTGAAAATAAGTGTCCATAGGTTTATGAATGCAGATCAAACGCTGGAACGAGCACACATCACTGCAGCACATGCTTTACTGTGAGCATGTGCAAAAGTGTCCTTTTATTCAATTTGTTTAACAAGGGAGAAAAAAATTATCCGCTATATATATATATATATATATATATATATAGCATAAAGTATGCACTATTATCCATGTTGAAGGTTGCTCTTAGTGAAAACAAATTTCCTCCATCGAGGACAATAAAGAATGAATTTGAATCTGAACTTATAAGACTCAACCATAACAAGCTACAGTAAATGTTTGGCTGATTATTGCACATTTTTGTCTATAAAAATGAACAAGTTTGAATATGTTGTTTACCTCAATGAGAATTTAATGTTATTTCTAAAAGTTAAAACATATCAAAAGTGGTGTATAATAATAAAGACAAAAGCAATTATATTTGTGAAAAGCAATTATTAGTCAATGCTAGACAGCTCACTCTGTGTGCTAAAAAAAACAGTGAGTAGATCAGTGTATATCAGAATAAGTCTGTAAAAACAGACCTTCAGAGGGGAACTCAAAATTACACAAAAACACTTAGCTGAACACCCCCCCCCCCCTTCAATTTTTTTTTTCATTTTGGTGTGTGTCAAGACAGGAAAAGGGCAAAGTGCTTCCTACACACACTTCCTTATTTGTTGCTTTATAAACCCAGATTCTACTCCATTCACTCTCAAATACTCACATCCTCATTGGTGCTGAAAGATCAAAACAACCGCCAAGATGACAATTAAACCACTTCTCCTGGCTGCTCTGGCTCTCTGCTGCTGCATCGCCACTCTGCATGGTAACAAATTTTATTTTATATTCAAATGGTTACTTACATAATTAGATAAAATGAACTCTTGTTTTTTTCTGAACTTATTAATCCAGTGCGTTGTATGTCTTCTTCTCAGTTTAGTATTTTTGTAATTTGTGCAAATAAAGTTAATGAAACAACAACTTGTCATCTACATACAATGATATTTTACTCATTTTCAAGCCGGACATGAAGTGCCCAAGTATGTTTAGGCACCTTATACTAACTATTTTGTATTGCTTTAAAACCAGATTTCTTCAATATATTAATTTTGAATTTTTACGGCATACAGGCAATTTGACAAAAGATTATTTTATTTTTCTGTAACAATTCTCTCATATTTTTCATATTCACTGTGTTCCAATTTATTGTCCTATTTTAATGTTAAATAATTTTATCTTGTTTTATTTGACCTGGTTTCATATTTACTATACTCATTAATCTGTCATGAGACACATCAAACTATAGCATTTGTTATTAAAAAAGCTGCTGCATGTATATTAATAATAAAGTATACAGCTTTATTAAACTTTTAGATTTATAGTTGAAAGTAAATACTCGTAGTTACATTCTACTGAGTGACAAACATTTTAAAATCTTAACCTAAGGCTCACTTACTAGCTTTCATCCACATGGCCTTTCTCAGCTGGAGAAGTTTGCCGTAAGACCACCCATTATCACATGAGCGAAGTTCCATACCCAGCTCATGCAAGCTGTTTCCTTGAGATCTAAGCAAATTCTGGCTATTCAGGAAAACTGTGAGATGCAGTTGAAAGCTCCAGAAAAAGCTACTCACTAGACCATGAGTTAAGTGAGATAAGTCAAACCTCATTCTATGGTCATGGTTTCTCAGGTGTAAAATGTCATTCTGAGGCTTAACAAAGTCAGACTGTTATTAAACACCACAGACTGAGATCATAATTAAACTTTATATTTTATTTAAAATGTTCCCAGCTTCTCCCAGGCAGTGGTGTCGCTGCATACGGACAACCTCTTCTCCCATTAACAAGCGAGTCATCCAGAAAATTGAAGTGCTTCCTATTTCAGGAAGATGTCGGCAGACTGAAATTATGTGAGTAGTCATGTAGTTTTTAAAGACTGGACTGTTTTGCTGTCAGGTTGATCTACAGTAGTTCTGAACTTTATTCTGATGTGAGTAGACGTGAAAGAGGAATTGGGATCCTTTACTGAAGTAAAAGTAGCAATGTGTAAAAAGCACTCCATTAATAGGAAGTACCGTATTAAAAGTCAAATATAACAGTGGTGGAGAAGAAGTGTAGAAGAAGAAGTACTCTGATCTTTTTTAACAAGTATCACTAACACAATGCAAAAATACTCCTCTATAGGCTGGCCATGCCTGCATACTACACAAAAGCTTCATTGGCTTACTTTAATTTACAAAACCATCCTTGGTCTGACCCCACCATATCTGAAAAGCCTCTTGCAGAAAATGGAATTACACAAGTAAAGAACAAATACCTTAAAGATGTCATGTCATGTCTGTGCAGTAGTTCTGGAGCTCCAGCAGCAAGGTGGTCAACTCATCTTAGTCTAAAAGCAGGGGGAAACAGCTAGCCTGACTCTCGCAACAGTTCAGAAACACTCCTACCAGCACCTTTGAAGCCCGTTAATTAACATTTTATGTATTTACCCATTATTAACTATTTCTTTAGAGGTACAGTATTTGAGTAATTAATTACATTATCCTTGTTAAAGAAGGGTACTTCTGCACTCAGAGTAAAAGGGAAAATTGCACAAAAAGGAAAAACTCAAGGTACTAGTACTTCAAAATGCACAGTGCCAATTTAGTAAACTTAATTTAAGTTTCACTTCTGTTAAACTGAAACATATTTTACTATAACTGTTATTGTCAGGGGCTCTGAATGGGTGCAGCATCCAAATAGTAACTGTGAAAAAGAAAACAACTTTTCTATCACTTACCTGTGACACAAGATTACTTCATCATTGAGTCCAGGGTGATAATGTCTCCACTCTTATCCATACAATATGTAATCCCTCTCAATCCCCACAGAGTCACCAAGAAAAACGGCTTCAGAATTTGTGTCAAACCAAATGAGAAGTGGATCAACGTCCTGCTCACCGAATTGCAAACGTAAATACTTGCTTTTTCTATGAGTGATTGTATTTTTATACTTCATTTGTACTTTTTGTAGAACCAAAACTATTTCACTTGTAACACTATCTTGTGTAGAATGGGAAAATAGTGCAGAAATGATCTGCAGAGCAATTAATTAGTTGAGTAAATGTTAGTCATTTAATGTCTTTGCATTTTGGGCTGTAGGTCAGAAAAAAACATTTTAAAGAAGTCAAGTTTGGCTTTTTGACATTTTCAGTTTCTGACATTTTAAACAATTAGACTAAGAAAATAAATGACAGAATTATTGATAATGAAAATAACCACGCAGACCTAAACAAAAGCTAAGTTTAAGCTTTCCATCACCAACAGAGAAATGGACAAAAGTTTTTTAGTTTGGAGGCACTATTATCTTTTGTCTCTTTGTAGGACCTAGTCTTACTTGTCATGGGAAAATCTCTGAAAAAAGGAGTGAATTTCTCTGCCTTTCCATGACAATGTATATTTACTGGTATTTTATTGTGTCTGAAGGCTGGGCTGTATCAAAGGAAGGGCTTCCTCTTGTGTTGGTCATCAGTTATTGAGATAATGGTAGTAAAAACTTTACTAGAATAATTTGATATTATTTATTTCCCACTTAAGGTTAATGTCATCCCTGATCACCATACAGCACTTATCTAATGCGTCTTTTATTGATTTCTGAATTAGTGTTATTCCATTCAGTTTCTAATGGATTTTCTTGTTTTTAATTATGGCAGGAATTTGATCGCCAACTCAACCACCATGTCACCCACAGCTTCCACAATCTGATCACGTCTGATCACATTGAGTAGTAACATTTGACATAGCAATGGCTTCATTTAAGTTTATCAAGCTGTGAATTAACTGTAGGAGGACTGAGTCCAGTTTTATAAACGACCTTTGTAATTCAAATGTTATACTATTTAATACCTTGAGGAGACAATTTATTCTATCTATTGGACTTTATGATGCTATCATTTTGGAAAAATACTAATAATTACACAATAATTCTCTTAGTGCATCATCACATACCTGAGGTAGTGACAATTATTATAACAATTAAACCGTAATGTGTTAGATGTATGATGTGTTATTGGAGAATTCATTAAGCAAGCAAAAAAGCATTGTTGTACAGATACACTGATTCTACTCTGAAATAAAACCTTTTAAATGTGTGTATGATGGCATGTCATTGTCAGAAACCACAAATATGTACTGTAAAGTAAAATCTGTGATTGTTTCACAATAAGTAAATGTTTTCCTATAAATGTGATTAAATAATGTGACTGAAATCCTGCGGTCCACATTGTGTTTTGATTATATTTTGGAATGTATGGAACCTCTGACCTGCTTGTGTTGTATCCTTGACCTATAAGAATAAAAGCACAGACAAAACTCAAAAATTACATGTTTATTGCCTCAGGAGGTGCAGAGAGCTGGAGCTTTTTGTGGAGAGATGATACAAGCGCTGTTGAGCATGTTGGATTTCAGCTAAGGTGCAACTTTTCACATATTAAATACAGCTGTAACCTTTGTAGAAGTCCTCCATTCATTCATGTAAATATTACTACTTCAATACAGCTAGAAATTCTTTTTATACATACAAGTGTTAAGCCAAGTAATGATTGAAGCCTACGTAGGGCCTCCAGGAACCACTGAGGCTGAATAAAAACCTCCTACATCCCAAGGGTCAGCTGAGAAAAAAAAAACATCCTGCTGCAAGTTGATTGAAAATGTATTTCATTTAAAAGCTCCAAAACACTGCACGAACACTGGCTCCTAAAAATTCCAACATGCAGCTCAATAGAGTCTTTAATTAGACCCGGTCTTGTTTCAAATCCCACACCTCCAGTTTGCAAAGCAGGCTGTCTTTTAAAAATGTTGAGTCTCTCATCTTTTCAAACTTTAGAAAAAGCTCCCTCCAGAGCCAAAGATGACATTATACCGCTGATTATACACACTGAGTAGTACCCACCGATGAGTATGTTATGTAAATCTAAAATCAGGGTTCCCCTTAGAGAAAGGTGCAACATAAATATTAATAAGTAATGAGGTCATTTAGTGTTTTTCACTGATTTTAAATATTTTTCTTTTCATCTATTAATTCTTTTATGCATTTTTTTTGAGAGGGGTTGTTCAAATTCCAATTGGAGAACACAACATGATTTTACACCTAAAATGTGCAGCTGTATCTCAGTTTTTATAACACAAGTAAACAGGACCTCTACAAAGGATAGATCTGGATTTTCCTTTTTTGTCAGAGGAAAACAACAAAGTCAGCACTGCCACTTACATTAGACCACTCGTCCTTGCCGGTGAATAGTAAATTGTGTGTTGCTGCAGTTTTGCATCTTTTGATATATCTAATGACATGATGCATGCTTTGACTAATTTTAGCAGCTCTTCACCACAAGGTTTTCCTGCCAACGAAACCCTGACTGGCTGTTTCCTCCTGTCCGCAGTGGAGGCTGGTTGGATTAAAAACCAATGTGGTGAAGAGCTGCTTGTCTGTAATCTGGTAACAGAAACTTAACATTGTTGTTACATTTAAGAGCTTTAAGTGCAGTTGTTTAAAATCCTCTTAGGAAAAAATGTAGCACCTTTGTTGGTGACTGCTGGTGGCTGAGGATTCTCACCCAATTTCACTTAATTTACTAAACATGAATAAAACAAATCTGCTTAAACATTCAAACATTCAATACTTTCCAGGAACAGCAGCATTCCTTGTTATCGTCACTCTAAGACGACAGATTACAATTACAATTTTGAAGGAAGGACAGAAAATGTTTTTCAACTGTGAAACTGACTGACCTCATTCCGGCAAATTAACCAGTGCATTAACCTGTGGTCAGTATAGCAAATTAACAAAGAAGATTTACTGAAAATATTCATGATATAACATGCAATCTTGACGGTTGTATCACATTGTGCAAAATCTAGTTTTCATCAAATTTATATGGAGTTTGTTGTATTTTTGAATTCCTTTTCCACATCATTATTTACAGGTTAATACACTGAAAAGAGATAATGTTTCCAGGTTTGGATGCAGCAACCTCGCCTAGCTAGAACCTGTCAAATTCAACATGTGAAGGCAGATACAGATTTAATTCAACAAACCCTTTGGCCAAATGGTATACGCTTTATCAAATAATCCTCATTTTCCCCAGTGAATACAGCTGGGTGTCCTATTGGCCACCAAAGATTAATAACCTTTTGTAGAGACCACACTGCTGTAAAATTCGCTTAAATGGAACCCCCCCCCAAAACAAACCAGGGCCAGATATTGAAAAAAACAGACTTTTACATTCAGAAATCACATGCAATGACGGCCGTACAGCAACCTCTTTGCAGAAAAAAATTGCAAAAAAACTCACCAGGGAAACCACAAACAAGTGAGCATTTTAAGATATCTGGCAGAAATGACTGATTTGTCCCCTTGATGTTATGGATACAAAAAAAAAAAAACAGTCTTAAGCATTGAATCGTCAGTTTCAATTCTTCATGATCTCATCCTCAAAAGTTGGTTTAGGAAGGACTGGAGGGATGAAAGGATGGATGGATGGTTGGATGATGGCGCTGGGTTAATCTCTGAGCGTCTTGGTCTCATGGGCAGTGCTGCTGTTGGAGAAATTGTACAAACTAGGCACGTTGTTTGTAGAAAAAGTATGTGAGGAGCGCTTTACAGAGACAAAATTAAGAGGTCGAGTGCTTATAGGTGGTAGTGATTTGCTGGATATTATCGTGGAAAAACTAAAAGAAGTGGCTGTGGATACTGGATGATGTATGTTAAGGGATTTTTTTGTGAAAACTCAGAGGGAAACATCAAGTAGAAAGAGGAATAAACCAAAATAATTATGATTTAGCATCATGTCAGAACGTGAAAAGCTTTGAGCGGACATGTAGATTTGCACTGGAGAAATAAAAAACCATCAAGACAAACTGCTTTTAAACCTAGAACATTTATCTTTTTTTCCTCAAAAACTTGGTAATACTGAATTGTACAAAGTACCAATTGAAAGACTGCATGTTAGAGACAGAAAATGCCCATAGTTAGTAGTAAAACAAAGTTAGACAGAAACGTGGAGGTGGTACTGTATTCACATATGAGATCTTAGTGCACCGGGTAAAGAAAAAAGTACAAGTACAACTTAGATTTGTGAGAAAAAATACACCCCTTTATCAAAGAAAGGTATATTCCCGTCACAGATGTGAAATATGCCCCATCATCAAAGGCGATTTTATATCTGTACAGCTGTTGTACAAAATCAGAAAACCCAGTGAGGTGAGTTTAGGAGTGAAGTATAGGCCTCAAAATGCTCAACAACTCCACCAAAACTGGAGGGGTATCCATTAGCGTTAGCGTCAAATCATGTGCAAATGAAGCAAAGCTGATACTGCCCGTCCAGGCCGGTAAAACTGATCTGACTGCGGTTTAAAGCTGAGGTTACAGGTGCTCACAGCATTCATCCCAAAGTTATGGCTTTTCTTTTCAAATACTGAACAGAACAAATGCTTGGACTAATTTAACTATTTCAATATCAAAAAGTCATAGTTTATTAGACACTACAATGGGAAATGGGTGGGATATGTTTAAGACTGAGTGCATGTGCAGGTAGCCATTTTTGAGTCCTCCTGCATAGAAAGGGCTGGGTATCAAACCTTAATATCAATGTGTCCATTACACTAAGTATCGAAAAATGTCAAGTACTGAAAGTTGGCATCAAATGTCTGATTACATTTGTAATCTTTTTTTTAAAATTCTTCAGTCAGATTGATATTATTTGAAATCAATATTTTGCCAATTACACACACGCACATGTATGTGTGTATGTATGTATGTATATCCTGTTGAGCCCAGACTGATATTTGAGCCTCTCAAAAGCATCACAACAAAACCAATTAAAACTCCGTGTCCGGATAAAATTTATCCGGACACTTTTTACACTTTGTGACGACTCAAAAATATGACAACTTTGAATTTCCCAAGTTATCCTATTTAGGAATGGAGCAAAAGAGCAGCAGCCGTTTTATCAAAAATGCACAAAGACGTGGGACTTCTACAACAACAACATATATGTATGCCAGTACATACATTACCTGTGCTTATATAGGATTTTCAGAACAATAGCTTCCTGTTTGGTTTTGCTTGTATGATGTGACTCTGAGAGTTTGAGAGGTACTGCTGGATGCATAGCATAGCCCTGAGTTACAACTTACATAAAGGGCTATTAGTTCTAATCATCTGACACAAATATACAAAGTTTAGAGTCCACAGAATCTGGCATTGAGAGGCTCCAAAAAACCAATTTCATAGTGAGCCTTTGGGAAATACATTCGGCTCCTCGTCACAAATCATTAGCAGATTCTTCTCAGGAGTTTTTTTCTCTGGCACCAATAAATAAATATTGCCTTATTATTGACAGAGCATAAGTCACTCATTCTGGGGAGATTCTTTGGCTAATCAGGTGATGGGAATCAGGACAATCACGATTCTTTTAAGACCGTAGGTGTACAAAAGCACGACTTCAAAAGCTAAAAGTTTAAAGCACATTGTTTGTCAACGTCAGGATTGTGTTGCAAATATATTTCATGTCTTAGAATATTTTTTCATTTAGCCTGAATTAATTGTTTTATTACTTCATAGTGCTGCAGAGAACTCACGAGTTGCATCTTTTAAACTACAGTGAGAATGAACCGGCCGAGAAGAACACCTCTACAAGTAAAATATTTAGCAGTGAACAAAGAGAGGTACAAGACCCGTACTATGTAAAAAGAAATTCATAGGCGCAAATGCAGCAGCTCAGTAACATCCGCGCAGCCCCGTGAGGCGGCTTTCAGGTTGAGATTTGCAACCTGACCAGAAGGATAAGTCAGGTGACATCCTTTTCAACTATTTAAGAATAAGCCCGGTCACCATAATGCCAAATAATATGGAAATGTGACCTAGAAATAAAACTTAACACTATAAATAAAGTGTCAATCTGAAAGGCCCCTAAAATAATCTGTAATCAATATTATCAGTGCTGTTATGTGACCCGCATCTGTGACATGAGATGATTCATGTTCTAGTTCCTTATGAAACACACCAAGTCAGTGTTAACAGTGATGTTACATTACTTTAAAAACGCCCTCTTAGTCCTTTTTAATTTTTAAAATTGCAGATAATTACTCACATGTATCTGAATTAAGTATTTTGATGTTTATTGGCTGATCAGAATTGAAAATATGGACCTGGTTTTGTATAAATAACTGACTAAACAAACCTTTCACATCCTCATAAAACTTTCCTAACTTAAATTCAGTTGTTTGTAGTGCTACTCCATTTATTAAAATAACTGTCAGTTAGTTTGGGAGTGATAGCGGGATCCAGTTGTATATATTTTAACACAACATGCACGTTGTGGTGCAGCATTACCATTATGTTGTGTTTTTACTCTAAAAATATTATTTCACAGCT
>JAPMOB010232732.1:0-14347 GCA_029875015.1 Lepomis gibbosus
GTTACTGTTGTCATGGAGATGTCCCCCAATGGAATGCACGACCTGCACGCATGAGGTAGTGACGTAATGGCGTAAGGAAATCCCTGGAGGGGTGCGCGATTTGGATCACTTTACAACACTGTGGTGTGAACACGAGTGACGTATTTAATTGATTCGGAACAAAGTATCTGTTCCAGAACAAAACAAATCGATCCAGGTGTGAAAGCACCCTTAGACTTTTTTTATATTTACTGTTGCACTAAAGTCCAAAGTATTATAGAAGTATCGGATCGGGACTCAGTATCGGTAGATACTCAAAATCAAATGACTCTGACTCAAGGGTAAAAAAACCTGATTGGGACATCCCTAGTTTTTGGGTTAAAACTTTTAAAAGGGAGAAAAGCTTGACAACCAAGGAAATATATAACCAGTGTGCTATCACCATAAAAAGGATATCATAAACAAAAATATAACTTTATCATATAAAAGCATTTGTGTTTTATATTTAAAGAGGGGTTGGTTAGCTTCAGCTCCTCTACAACTAGCAAAGTCCTATTTGTCACTTGTTTATAATCTATATTTTCCAAATTCATATATATACTGCAGCTTTGCACCAAAACGATGTGTGTGTTAGCTTAGAGTGTAAAGATGATCATATCAGGGTGATGCAATTTTGTCTTGTAATAGATCAGGTATGAAATATGTTAGGCCTCACATTTGGTCTCCATGCTAGCATGCGGTGAGTAGTTGTTCTGTATTTGTGTAGATCCAGTGTGTGACCACAGAACACAGAGGACAATACAGATGCAAGGTGTTCAATTTGTACCACGAAGCATGGACTGACACAGCAACAGTGAAAATCGGTGAGACCAAGGCACATTTCTTGTTTATATATTCAGAATGTATTATTATTATCATTATTATTATTATTATTATTAAAATCAAAGAGATCTTAAAAAGTTTTGATACATATGATAATTGTGTGAATATTATTACTTTTGAAGAGTTTGTAAACATAGATAGACCAGCATTAAGTCTGACATTGCACATTTATAGGCTCAGTGTCACACTTGGGCAAAGTGCAGTACTGTGCAATGAATAACTTCCTGTTTTGCACTTTTACGCAGGCCCCAGTTCTGTCACTGATGCCTCCTGGGTAGAAGTCGATCGTGGTCTAGGTATTCTTTATATTCTGAATATTTAGGAGTAAATAGAGGAACTAGAGTAGAATTTTAGTTCCTTTGTCATTTTCCATGTCATCACACCTTGATGCCTGTTCATGTAGGTGTATCAAAGCAGCTAAATTTGAAAACTGTCGACTGGCTTCATCTCATTAAGAGAAAATTTACAGCATGTGTGGTTACCAAGCACTGTAGAAATGAGAATGAGACATTAAACAGTCTGATCCCCAGCAGCATGGGCTTTTTAATTTTAATCTTTTCATTTTGCTGTTGAAAGACTCACATGAAGTCAACAGGTCAACCGGCAAACCAGGAATACAGCCGATACAACAGGTGGTCAATCCGCCCCCATCGACCAAGCATTTCCATGGTGAGTCTTGCCCAAACCAATACTGTAGTCACAATACAATATCTGTGGATCAAAATATACTCTCTAAATAGGTACATCACATGATTTATTTAGGTTAATTGTCATTTCTTGATGCCTTATGTTCGCCTCCACAGCAACAGACAAAGTTGCTCTCCTGATTGGCAACATGAACTACCTCCACCACACTCAACTGTGCGCTCCCATCGCTGATGTCCATGAGATGACCAACGTCCTCAGACAGATGGACTTTAAGGTGGTTTCCCTGCTCGACCTCAACTGGCAAGAGATGCACAGCGCTGTTACAGAGTTTCTGTTGCTGCTTGACAAGGGAGTCTATGGTTGGTGTCTTTTATAAAAATAAAATATAGTATAAAACCTTTTTTTTAAAAACAACAATGAGCTAAAAAGGCTAAGAATCTGAGTTAATGCTATGATAGTGACACACTTCTCTGTCCTTCCTTTCACAGGCTTGCTTTACTTTGCTGGCCACGGTTATGAGAATTATGGCAACAGTTTTATGGTTCCCATCGATGCGCCGGCCTCCTACACATCAGAGCACTGTTTGTGTGTACAGAATATATTGACCAGGATGCAAGAGAAAGAGACTGGGCTTAACGTATTCCTGCTGGACATGTGCCGCAAAAGGTGTGAATGCTGAAATTAATGAATTGAAGTACCAGATTTTTTTTTTTCGTCACATTGTGGTCATATTATATGCTGTGCAAATTTATACTTTTAGTCAAGGTACAAGTTTGTTAATTAGTCATTATACAGCACAAGGCTGCATAACAAAACAACATTTGTAGTTCCTTCATGCTACACAATATAAGATAACACATAATTAAGTGTATTATGTGAAATTTTTAATTATTTCTTTTCAGAAACCCAAATGATGATGTCATTGTTCAACCAGGACTGATCAAGGTGACAGCAAATATAGTGTTTGGATATGCCACGTAAGTCGCTGATTCTCTCACACGTTCATTTTCTGTGTTGGCTTCTTAATACACCTGCTGTGCTGTTTTGCTTTAATTGAGTCTGGTGGTGGAGACTATTAGAACTCCCTGATTCAGACTGAAAGGTTTCACTCATGTGTAGCTTGTTGTGTTTTAGATGCGTAGACGCTGAAGCATATGAAGTGAGGAGGGAAGACGTGTCAAATGGCATCTTCATAAGCTTCCTCAAACGGCGAGTTTGTGAAGATGAAAAGGTCACCGTCATGCTAGACAGAGTGGCTGAAGGTATGTATGCAGAGCACACAAGTGAAGTATGGGATCTGTAATCGAGGCCTGTAATAGATTTGCACCAACTGGGCATACAATAAGCGGATAGTTGTGTCTCACCTAAATGGAGCAGAGCGTCATTATTCTTAGTTCCCCCTAGGCTTTTCCTGCTGTCTGCTGTAAGAAAGGTTGTTGTAAAACACTGGTGATGTTTGCTACTATGGCTGCAAATAAATACAGTTTCCATTTCCTCTGGTGTACAACAATGTTTCAGACAATTGTAAAATGTTTTTATTTTGAATAAGAGTAACTTATGATGTTGCTGTTTCTGTGTGGGATAATGCTTGATGGAGAAAAGGCACATCACATACAGATTCACACAGGACAAAAAAATGTGGGTATGTTGAGAATGTTGCCTTTCTGGACACATGCCACTCAGTCATGTTTCCTCATTGACAGGTGGAGCACACCTGTTGTCACAATACTGTTTGGGTTCTAGCCAGATGTGCCACTCTTTAACAGTGCTCATTAATGCACACTGTAACATCTATTTACTCTTGCCAGACATGGGTCGTTGTGAGATCACACGAGGGAGGCAGGCTCTGGAGCTACGGAGTAATCTGTCTGAACGACGCTCCCTCACCGACCAGATACAGACCTCTGAATGTTCTGCATCCTATTCAGCTCGAAACCTGCAATGGGCTGTTTCTCACGGTACTCTTTTAGTTTGTAGATGACTTTATTTAATGTTGGCATGATACTAAACTGAGAGTTAAGTATGCCTAATTCAAATATCACTCTCCATAGTCCTACCAAAGAGCCTTTGCCTGCAGTTTGACTGTGGAGTGAAGGTGCAGCTTGGGTTTGCTGCAGAGTTCTCCAATGTCATGGTCATCTACACTCGGATACTTGAGAAACCCAGAGAAATTGCTTCCTGCTCTGCTCAGCTTACTGACTTCCCAGAGGTTTGTCAGCTGATATTACATATGAGGATTTGAGATTTTAAAGACACACAAAGACATTTGTTCTGACCCGTAATGACTCATCATGCTTGTGATAGGTAATCCTTCAGTGTTTCACAATACACTATAATTTAAACAGGAATTCATTTGTTATTGTGGATTACTTGTTACTTTGGCAGGATGTGGACATCGATCTGAAGAAGAGTAACCAGGAGACTCTGCTTGAAGCCGGCAGTTTATTATTGATCGAGGAAAATCTTCCTTCACCAGAGGTCCCTAGTCTCTACACACGCATCCGAAGCCTGCAGCGACTCAGGGTCAGACCCATTGCTTTTATTATTGGTTCTCTTATTTCTGTCTTAGGAGAAGCCTGATAAATGTTTATGTGCCCTCTGGAGACCAATTAGTAGTGTACGGTTTATAATAAGACCTATGCCAACATTTTGGATATTTTAGTCAAAGGAAAAAGGATGTAATTAAAATTACAATTTGAATTTTAGAATGTACATTGATGTATCGTCCTATTTTGAGTGAGTCTTTTATGGAAGAGGTCAGAAGTCTGAGCTGAGAAACCTTTTTATATTTTTTTTCTCAAATTTTGCTCTTCATTATCTTATAGAGTGAGCTCACATTCACAGTCTGCCTTCATTACACCTATTCCAACATGGATGAAGAAGTACAGGAAAGGCAACCAGTGACAGTAGGTAAGCCACTGGTCTCCAAACTTAACCTGCACGAACCACGACCGCCTCGTGCCTGCTCTGCTTCGTCATCCTTCAGCCTTGACTCCTTCAACGTTCCTGAGTGCACTTCCTTTAGTGAGGCCTGTGCCTCTGTTGGTTCAGCCTTAAATGCATGGTCATGTAATGTACAAACTGGCAGAGAATATTCCACCAATGACTCTCCAACTTCATCCACAAGTGTCAATAAACCAGAGGAGACTGACTGTCCTGAATTATCTGAGGCCCCTCAACCTCTTGTTGCCAGCAAAAGCTTGCCCCACAGCCAAGTAAATGACACAAATTACAAATTTAGTGACATGTACAATTTTCAATCTCACTAAGCATTATGATACCTATGGTCACATAAAAAAAGGAGGGGGGGGGGGACTATGAATTTGCCTGACATGTCTCTCATTGTATCTGCTCTACTTAGGTTATCTTTGCATAAAGGTGCTGCAATGTTTTATAAATATTTAATATAAAATAAATTGATACATTATAATCATACAGTCTATGATGGTAATACATTGAAAAGGGGATTACACTGCTGATCATGTGTTCTGTTTGTAAGAAGGAAGAAATTAGATGAATTGTATAAACTGTTATTAAACTATTGACATCCGTCATTGCCACATGTTTCTCATTTTTATTTTGTCTTTTAATGTGTTTGCATTATTTTATTTGTGTAGATACATTAAGCCAGGTTTCTCCTATGCTTAACAAAACTCTGCACAACAACTGCAGTGCGCATGGGCCTTGACGTCATCGTGTTTAGCGCGGCCTCCATTTTGCAGTAGTTTTGCTAGCAAGCTGCTTCTAATTCGTGGTGCACCATCAGTAAATAAAGTGCATAGAATAATTATATCAAGCTGAAGAGACATTTTCACTGGCACAACGATGGCTGACCGATCAGCAGACGTGGAGGTTCTGGAGAGCGCAGAGATCCGCAAACTGTCGGAGCTGAGAGTCATCGATCTGAAGGCCGAGCTGAAGAAACGAAACCTGGACACGACGGGCGTCAAGAGCGTGCTGTCTGAGCGCCTGAAAAAGGTCATTAACTGCTCACCTGTTAAATAACTAGGCACTGAATTGTATTATTACAAGTGCTATAGATGCCTCTGTTTTCTTCCTTCACCCTGTAATAAGTTATCCCCAAACTAATATAAACGCGATGCTAAGTTAACATTAGCTTAAGAGGCCCATTGACCTGATAACTGTGTGCTAGCGTTAGCATTAACCGTTACCTAACGTTTACGCCAGACTACTAAAAGCTTATATTGTGTGTTTGTTTACACGTTTGACGTTTGCTTCATTTTAAACTCATAAACTGGAGATTGTATTAAGGTGTTCATTTGTGCTTTTGCGCAAATCTCCACGAACAGGCAATCGAGCAAGAGGGTGGAAATCCTGATGAGATTATTGTCGCTCCGGAGTCAGCCCCGAAGAAATGTACACCTAAACGGACTACCAAAGGTAAAGTTTGCAGAAGATGTGAAGTGGCACTGGTCTGGCCCTTTAGTTTCTGCTTCAACGAAACGATACTAAAAATTCCTCTGCTTGTCAAAAAACACACGAGACTCGATCTCGTGGTATTGTCACCTGAAGCTGACCAATTTGCGGGGTTATATGTGCTCAACATAAAGTCGTCGCTTAATGTTGCCAGTGTGTAACTAACGTTACAGTATGTGGATTTACACCCAGATCAAACTGTTTCTGAGAGGATTCCCCTTTTATGATAATTGCACATTATAGGCTACTGATGGTACATAACGTCTGTCACAACAACATAATACTGCACCAAGCGAAACTACAGCCTCCAAAATGACTGCAATTACTGTTCAAAACAGTTTAAACAGGGCTGTTGTATTAGACTGAGTTTTTGCCAGGTTTGCCTAATAATAAACTGGTAACTTGGTGTATACGTCCTTCTCATGAATGTCACTTGAATTGCATTAAGACTTCCCAATGCAACAGTTTACTTTAAGACAACCAAATTTCTAAAAAGGTCTAAAATAAGGCATATTTTCTGTAGATACAAGGCAGGAGAATGATGAACCGGAGGACGGCACTATCGACGAGGATTCCCATGATGACCATGTGAGTTTATTGAACGATTAACTTATTTTTTTTTACATATTTTGAGAACTGCTTTAACATAATGCAGAATTGGAAGCCCTCCTGAATGACTGAAGAGATGTTTAGTCTCTGGATATTGTGGTTGAGTGTTCGTATTTGTAGCAAAATTTTTCTTTTTTCTTTTCAGGAGGAGTTTCAGGATGATCATGACAACATGCAGGAAATGGACATCCTTGACATGAACGTTCTGGATGAGACGGAGAATGACAATGGGATACCAGCGGAGGATGAGGAGGAGGAAACGGAGAATTTTCCCTCGGACGAAGACGCAGCATTGAATGATGAAGAGGAAAACAGGGCCTTGGAGTCAGAAGATGAGGGAAGAGGTCCAGAGGTGAGAAACTACAACTAGAAATATGATCCTTCATCTGTCAAAAGTGGCAAGTTTTAATTTTACTGCATTTGTATCTACTTTTAACAGATGAACGAGTCTGAGCTGTTAGACAAAGATGAATATATGACACGCTCATCAATCAATATGGTATGTTCCCTCACAAAAAAATTTTGTGTGTAAAGCTTGTGAAGCCTCTGTAGAACTAAAGAAATGTGACAGTAACTTTCATTAAGACTTCATTCTTCATCTTTTAGGCTCAGGATCCAGAGGGGGTCGACATGAAAGAAGAAACAGGTACTGTAGAAAATGGTGTGTAAAAAGATGGAGGTATCTTTTTACGGTGTTGAGCTTGGAATGCAAACACTTTGTATAGTTTCAACCAGAAAGAGAGACTGGAAGCCCAAAGGGAATTGCTGGCTTTGTGTTGAAATTTGGTTAACCATGATTAATACATTCGCTGGTAAATGTTGATTAAGTTGCCAGTTGTTTTCTGGCAGTAGTGAAACAGCAATGGTTAACAATTTGATGCACGATGACAGCAATTACATGTGAAGGTCAGGGAGGTGTGAGCTGTTCCAGGTGATTGCAGTGTTTCTAGGTTGCCACGTGAAGATCGAGGCAAAGAAGATCCATCAAGTCTTACCAAGTATTACACGTTTTTAAAGACACTGACTCAGAAATCAGCTGGATGTGAAATTGCTGGACTTGAGCTGAAGTTGTGGTCATCACAAATGGACACTGGGAGACTTGGACACACAGTCAAAAGCTGAAAGAAGATGGACTCAGGCGAGAATCTCCTGCCGCACTGCTGATCTTGTTGCTCTCTACAGCACTGAACTCTTTGTCTGCTTTGGATCAGGTGAACGTGTGGTTCAACTTGAGAAATGAGCCATGGTGTTAGTCGCACTAGTTGCTTGGTTGTCCTCCAGCCTTTGGGCTCTCTTCCAGTCTCTCGTTAGGGTCTACTTCATCGTTTTAATACATAGTTCTAAGAGCACAGGCCAGTGGTCATGACGTTCCTAATCCAGGCCTTGCCAGTTCCTCGTTAACCATTGCTGTGTTTCAGAAGTGATTAAACTCTGTGCCATTCTATTCCTGTTACATCCGTAGAAAATGACAAAGTAGCCGGGTCTTGTTTATCTGAGCCGCTTATCGAAGATCACCACCAGAGCCACGAGACGAGCCCAGAAGAAGAGCAAGCTGCCACCGCCGGAGGAGAAGAAAATGTGTCCGACACTGGTGCCAAGTCCGACAAGGCCACCTCTGGAGATGTGGAGGGCGACAAGGATGTTGTGGAGGCTGACACCAACGAGGTTGGGGACGCGGAGAATGCCCCAGAAGAGACATTTGATGCTGAAAACAAAAGCTCGCAGGCTGTTAGTGTAAGCGAACAGGGCGCTGTGGGTGAAACTGTTGATTCAGAAATGGGGTCTAAGAAGGGTGAGGAGGATGAGAAGACAGAAGAGAAAGCTGCTGCGGATTCAGCCTCGACAGTGAAAGAGTCCTCTTCTGTAGAGGGCGATGATCAGAAAAAGAGGTTTGTTGCTTTCTGTCTACTAGAAACCAAAATGGCTATCTCTGTTGCATTGGCTCCTTTGTGCTAGCAAAATTTGGATGCTCTTTTGGAGGTAAAACGTTCTGTGCATTTGTCTGTTTTCATTTTGTCATTCCTTACACTCACCTATCCCCCCTTTATTACCCATTAACAAGTAATGTATTGGGATTGTCATAGGTTATAGATCCATTATACACTGTTAAATCACTGCACTATGGTACGCGACGGGCTGATCACTGTCAGTTATGTATTCTACCATAAAACACAAGTATGAGGAGAGATCCCAGGTAATCCTCACTACTGTATGTTTATAGCCTTTTTTCTTTGTCTCTAGTTCTGATGAAAAAGATGGCACGACTGAGTCAAAAGATGAAAAGGGTAAGTGACTTTGTTTTTCCTGTTCTGCACCTTTCAGCCTCAGTGGATATGTGCTCTGTAATGTATTGTGTGTTTGTGTGTAGCTGCTGGAAGTGGTGCTGCAGCAAGCAATAGCAGGAATCTGTGGGTCAGTGGTCTCTCTTCCACTACCAGAGCGACTGATCTGAAGACGCTCTTCAGCAAATATGGCAAGGTTAGTCTACGCAAACTATCCCTCACTGTTGTGTATCATTTACATCGCGTTTATATTTGATCTAAAATTGATGGTTTCTTATCCCCCCCAATTCCCTGGTTATTCTACTTCTTTATCCTTGCTTCCTCTCCCACTATCTCTGTTTCCTGCAGGTCGTTGGAGCCAAGGTGGTGACCAACGCTAAGAGCCCTGGGGCCCGCTGCTACGGGTTTGTCACAATGTCTTCCACAGAGGAGGCCACCAAGTGTATCAGCCACCTTCACAGAACCGAGCTGCACGGCAGGATGATCTCTGTGGAGCGGGTGAGTGCCGGAGGAAGATTTTTTTGCTTCGTGACATGACATGCAGCAAAAAGGAAACACCAGGCAACATTTAGCATTTGATAAAGGAGCATTTTGTTAAATATTAGAATATCTTTGGGGCAGAAATAACTTAAGTTGAAGGGCACAATTATCACAAGTAATCTGATATATACTAAAGAGCTTTTAATTGTTTGGCATGATCCATGTGAAATTAAATCTGTTCATTTAAATGATTTTAATAAACATGTTCCTGTTTAAACATTGTAGGCTAAAAATGAGCCTGCGGGGAAGAAGCCAGTGGACAAGAATGACACCAAGAAGTCTGAAGGTGAAAGGAGACACTCCTCTGACTCCAAGTAAGAACGCAAGCTGCCGCATGTTTGAGTAAAGTGTCTTACTAAAGATACCCCACCGGGACGATATTTTGGTCTTGTGTGCTTATAAATATCATGGGCACAAAGCTTTTTAGCATGGCATGCCCTAGTGGTAACCTGTAACCACAGCAGTTAGAGCCTCTGAGCTATAACTCAAGAGTGTATAAGCTGTCAAACTACACGGGAGAAACTAAACCAGTAATTGGACTGTTGTTTAAAATGGTTGTTAATCTGGCTCTGATAGAACTGTTACTATTTCCTGTAGGTCTGAAGGAAAGGATGAAAAGTCTGAGGGAGAAGGAAAAGATGGCAAAGGTGAGAAATGTTGTATAATTTACAGCCTCATTAAGTTAAAAAAGGACACCCATCTAAAACATTTTATATTCTTGACACTATCAATTGTTTTTGTTTGGCAGCTCGGAATGAGAGGACTGTAGTTATGGACAAGTCCAAAGGAGAGCCTGTCATCAGCGTCAAAACCAAAAGCAAGGAAAGAGTAAGTAAACATTCACCCTGTAACAACTTGAATAAGCATAAAGTTGTTACAAGAGCTTTAGAAGAATATGACAAAAAACTCGTCTTCTAATGACACAAGGTCCAAGGTTGTATAATGTAATATAGAGATTGGATACATTTCATACCCACCAGAACAGTTGTATTCTCATTCAAATTTGCAGGGCAGATTTTATTTTGATTTCGAGTCACTCTTAGACTTTTTTTTCTTTGCTTCTGTCCTTCTTCCAGAGCACAAAGAGTCGAGACCGCAAGTCATCCAGTAAGGAGAAGAAGGACATCCTGTCATTTGACCAGATCAAGGAGCAGAGAGAGCGTGAGAGGCAGAGACAACGAGAGAGGGAGATCAGAGAGGTGGAGAGGCGCAGGTGCACGTAAGGATCACAGGGGGGGGGCTAGAAACAACTATCTGAACCCACCACAAGGCTTAATGAAACATAATTGAGTATTAAGAAACTCTACTGCTGTCTGTTTCTGTAGAGTGAAAAGATTTTCTATAGTTGTTAAATGCTGAATAAATTATCAGTAGCAGTTTATAAAAATATGATGTTACTCTGTACGCTGTTAACTTCTTCTTACTCACGTCTTCCAGAAAAGTACATTTGGTGCTCAGAGTTTGAGCTTTGCCATCTTCTTTCAGTGACCGGGATCGTGACAACCGTCCGGACCGTGAGCGCGAGCGAATCCGTCTGTTCCGAGAGAAAGAGGAAAGGAAACACTTACTCCGCAAGCGACACTGGCTGGAGGTACGGCTTATTTATTTCTAAGTTGGGTCTCTTAGAATTTCCCTTTCTCTCACTGCATTGCTATCAGCGTTTCTGCCGACATTTTCTGCATAATATTTTCTCCGGCGCAAATCTCAACTTCTTAAATACATTTACTGCTTTTTAAATTAAAGTAAAGGAAATATCTGTTTAGCAATAGTTTGGCTCCCACATATATAATTTGTCAAAATTGTCATTATCAGTCTACCTTCCTCCCAGATTTCGTGTTTATAATCTTACTTAACCCATGAACTATTTGATTCCCAGGCTGAGAAGCAGCGCCTCGATGCAGACCGAATGGAGCGTCAGTTCTTGGAGCGGGAAAGGCTACGAATAGAGTACGAGAGGCGGCGGGAGCAGGAAAGGATCCTCAGAGAGCGCGAGGAGCTGCGGCGGCAGCAGGAGCAGTTGCGTTACGAACAGGAGCGGCGCCCCATTAAGAGGCCTTATGACTTGGACGGAAGGTAAATAGGTTCAATGTTGATTTTTAAGTGCTTACAATTACGCTCTCTTGTCAGTGGGTGACAAACTATAAGTGAAGAACTATAAGTAAATACTGCAAATAATAGTAAAGTATTAAATGTCATAGTAAGTGGCACAGAATGACAGAGAAATTATAAACTGTCAGTTACAATCATAGACTATACTTAAGTAGTTTCTAACTCTCATGCTGGATCTGTAGTCTTTTGTATAAAAGGCTGACGAATAAAATCACAAAGTATTACCAATAATCAGGGAGAGAGCTTCAATTCTTGTCTATGTACTGTACTTATTAACTGGATACAGAGCGGCTCTGTGGATGAACGTCATTGTGGATGTTGTTGCCTGCTTTTTTTTTCAGGAAAGATGACTGGCCCGATAAGCGCATGGCCATGGATGACCGTTACAGCCGTTCAGACTTGGGTCGACAGGAACGTTATCAGGACTTTGACCACAGGGACCGAGGCCGTTACCAAGACGACATGGTTATGGACAGGCGGGATAACGCGCGTGGCATTGGTGCAGACCGAGATGGTCAGGTAGGAGGTCCAGTAAAGCTATTTCAGTTAAAACGTGTGTGACTGACACACAGACCAGTGCATATGTAAACAAATGCTCACACTATTGCCATTTTGTAGTGGTGCACGACTGCCTCTAGAAAAGTAAAACATCTGGATCTTTGACACCTAAAATTTCTAGCGACAGGAAAACACAGTGTGTTGTGTCTCTTCTTGCAGCACTTCTCAGACAGACATGGCAGAGAAGGCAGAGACTCCTGGAGTGGAGGCTACGACAAACGCATTAACCCCAGGTGAGCGTGACACTGCGCTGGCAATGGCTTCAGTTCAGGCCATACGAAAACCTAATTACATTTCCTGAAGGAGGGAAACAATCGTTAAAATGTTTTTCCTTTAGGGAGGGAAATCGAGATTGGGACTCGAACAGGAAGATGGATGGAGACAGACCATGGCAAAGTATGCATACTTGCTTTAACATGATTGTACTGCTAGTTACACTTATTGCTTTCATGATCATACATATTGAAGTAGCAGGCTGAAGGAAAATAATGTTACACCAGTCAATAGCAATGAAGAGCTATTAACCACTGTGGTCTTATTCCACGTGTCTGATGTTTTGTTTCTTTGTTCCAGGTAGAGACGGTGCTATCCCAGGCCAGAGCCACATGGCACGTGGAGGAATGGCAGGGTGAGGAGTGAATAGCAAGTGGATTTAAATCTCATTTTAGAGGAGCAGCATGCACAATTTGTTAGAGCAGTTCTCAATCACTATGTGTAATTAAATGTATTTTTTTTTTTTCATCAGCCGTGGCAGCTACATGAACACCGGAACATCTCAGTCCCTCTCTGGAGCTCTCAACAGACAGAACCAGCTGATGCAGGGCAGCGGCGGGCTGCAGGGTGGAGCTTTTGGTCGACGCTATTGATGTCTGTCCGAAGACAGTACTGTGACTGTTTGTAGGAAGTCATATTAAGAAGGGTTTGACATCTTAGTTTTGTAAATGTTTTTAAATCAGGAATTTCTTTTTGACACAATTCCAGTCCATTTTTGAGGGAGACCTTAATTTTTCTGGCCGCTTCCTTTTCTTTCTTTTTTTTTGGTGCGTGTGTGATCTCCTTGTATTTATCATTCAGTCCAACCTACCTTGTTTCTATAACACGACTGTCTGCTCACAAGAATAAGTTGTAAATGCAGGGTTGGCCTGTGGTGGTACAGCCATGTCAGAGCTCTGAGTTGATGGACCTAAACTCACCACTCCTCTCTCTCTGTATCCCTGTTTGTGTCTGAAGTATTTCAGAAGTTTCCATAATCGTTGAAGGAGCCTTTTGTTGCAATGAATTTCTTCAGAGATTGGGGCTCTTTTTTGACGTTATTCTTTTTGTAACACAGATGGTTTATAAGAGTTTTGCTGCTGAAGAAAAGGTTTTTAAAACTACATGTCACATTCTATTTCTCAATGCTTGTTAGACTTTTTTTTATATATATTTCAGTCAGTGCTTCTTTTGTATATAGTATCAGATTTCTGTGATTGTTGGATAATGGTAATAAATACCCCTGGAGCGTGTATGTGGTCACAGTCTATTTAATTGATAAAATCTCTTGTATAACGGATGGTGTTGCAGCCTGCGTTTTCTGTTTTTAGTTTTCTTTGCATCAACGTGTCAAATTTTGTTTTCTCGTCATTCTGTTGACAGTGTTTGGTTCATTCGATGCCTAGTGGAGCTCAGTTGTAAAATTAACAGGGTGAAGTTGCCTCTCACAATAAAAGTTGTTTTTTTTCATATTTTTGCAGTGGTACTACTCAAACAAATGCTCCCTGACTCATTTAAAATTGCCAAAACAATTGTTCAAAAATCAATAACGGGCCCAGCACAAAACACCACACAAAAAAAAACTTGAACGATATGATCTGGTTTGACACATTGCATTAACATTTTCACATTTCACCTATTCTATTACAATTTCCTCTCCTCTCAAACTGCAGTGTATAATTAGACCTGACACTAATTGTTGGTTTTGACTCCATATTGGTGGTTAATGGCGTCATTGATGAGGATACCTGAACATTTCAGTCATTTGAAACATTACTGTGGTAACTTCATTTCAAACAGGGTTAATGGTATGATGTCTAATATGGGGAGTATTGTCGCTGACTAAATTAGAATAATTGCTGTTACCTTCTCCTATAACATAGTGGGTTACTCAAACTGCTGATCTGGTGCCCTTTAACTTTTGCAAATGTCACAGGCAGTGTTACTTAACTTGAACTCCAGAGCTGATGAAAATATTTCGCATGGCTTGTAGACTGAAGAAATGAGGTGAGAAGCTAGTGGCTGTAATAGCAAACCCAGTGGGCGGGGAG
>JAPMOB010232733.1:0-22085 GCA_029875015.1 Lepomis gibbosus
AGTTAGATGAGTATTTAATTGACTGTTTGACCCTGGTTTGACTCTGACCCCTTTCATTTCAATACTGTATTAGCTACACAATTTAATGTTAAGAAATATGGTATATTTTTAATATGGCAAAATATTTGTTAGTCTGATATATGGGTGTAATTTGACCACTGAAAAACAATCAGTCATGCCCATTCGCACTTGTACTGGATGTTATAGTCCCTTTAAATAATAGTGTGACAGAGTACCATTGAGTTTGACTACTGTGTTGTGTAAAATACTATTGTCGGCTAATCTGTGTTTATGTGTAGTCATGACCCATGTAAAATACAAACCTTTCTACAGCAAAAACAGAGTTTTAACCTGCCTTTGAATCTTTGAACCATGTAAAAAAATCTGTACTCCTTGACCTGCCTGTAAGTAAGGCTTTTTCAGAGCAGATACCAGTTCTAATTTAACCCTATAAAGCAAAACCTTCTCAACAAGACTTAATAGATTTGATTTTAAATAAAACGTAATACCTACCAAATTTCAAATGACTTTCTGTAACAGAACTGTTGCCATTTCATCTGATGAATTTTACATTTCTGTTAAGAGGTGTTTAAAATTGGGTAGAAATGTAATCTGGTTCAGTGGACCATGGTTGACAGTGTAATTGACTGTTGCTGCAGCCATTGCTAATTGAGATAAAGAGGTTGCTTTTCCAGTAGCTTGCATACTGGACTTTGTCTTTCTCAATTTTTAGTACAAAATATTGCACTTTATTCACTCACTGGCATTATGTTTACTAGACCATAAAGGGGTGTGCTAAATTACATTAACATGATGCGTGCCTGTCTCTTCATAGTTTTGTGTTTTGATCTACAGCTTGTCCTTTCTGTGTCTTCTACTCCTGTATTCATTTCCTGAAAACTTATGCACTGTTTTAATGGTATGTGTCACAGTGGTTAAAGTTTTCAGTGTTTTTAGCTCTGTACCGTATGTCTACCAGTTGGTTGGGAAAAAACATGTACTTGACGTAGCTATGATGACAAACAGGGTTTTTTCTATGATTGCAAGAGGTGGCTAAAACAAGGGGGTAAAATTACTTTGTAGGTGATTTTAGTCTGCCTTAAAATAAAACTACCACTGGCCCAGTGTCTTCAACAATAAAAAGCTACTGGATTTTAAAAAGATTACATTTCTAAAACTTTGGAAAGCCAGTGAAAGGGACTATGCTAGCCTTTTAGAAAACCGCTTTTTAGAGTACAACATGTAATGTTTTCATTCCACACATATTTCACCAGTTAACCAATAAACTTCATAATTTTTGCAAAACAGACAAGATGCTACATAGTGCAGAACTGGTCATGTTAGGCCAGATGCAATATATATGACTACTGGCTCAGTTAAGCTCTGCACAATTAAATGAGTCTTGTTGAATCCAGAATAGCCTTGCCTTTTTAGATCAGAATTTAGACAATTGTGTAACAAAAATTTTCAACTTCAGTGTCCCAAGTCTTTAAATATATGTTTTTATATATGGATGTCAATTTTTGCCTGTCAAAAGTGAAAGCATTTTATCTATGAATTTTCTTCACTTGCATATAAGCAATTTCAAATCCATGTTTCAGCAGCAGGGATGAATTGCATTTAGGCATAGACTCAATTAAATATGGTTATATTTTCTGGTGTGTGTACATATTTCATATTTGCGTCTTGGATATTTCCTATTCAAGTTTGCATGACATGTTTCTCTGTCTGTGCTAGGGTTGGGAACAATACACCTCCAGCTGAGCATTAAAAGAATAACAAGTTCTGCCATTTATATGCCTTGTTTTCAGAGACCTTTATATTTTCCTGAGCTTTCGCCCCTTTTCATAATAATAAAATGATCAATAAGCAAACTGCAAGCTCGTGACTCAAGTGATGGTGAATTGAACCCAGCCCTGGTGTGCACTATGTATGTGTAGTCTAGAGGTATAATGGAGGGGGGAAGGGGGTTCACTGTTGGGCTGCCTCGAAACCAAACTCCACCCTTCATTTTGACACCTTTCAGCTAACGAGGATCAAGAATGAATGGAAGGAAAAGGAGGAATTTCAGTGCGCCACCACCTCCCCACCCTGCATGACCGGACAGGACTACAACCACCACCTCTTCCTCCACCCCTCCTCTTCGTCTCCACCCATGCTTCTCTCTGTCTGTTCATCTTGTCTGCCTGACTAAGAGCAGTGGATGGAAGACCCTGACCTGTGTAAGGTTATGTTATCCAAACTCCTTCTATACTCATGGTAACTAAAGATGAAAGAAATGAAACTTTCCAAACAGCTCTTTTATTTTTATGATGTTTTATTTGACATGAAGATGACTATGTGCGATGCTTTTTTGCAAAGAAACAATAAAATATCCCACCAATCTCCCAACTAGAGGACACAAACATTACATCCTTTTTTTGTCTCGCAGTACTGTGTACATTCAGTTTAGACATCAGTTTTTATAGGCTACATATTTGATGTTTTCTCCCTACCCCTCCCTCATTCTCAATTATTCTTTTCATGGTTAATATGTTTGTAAATGTCTCTGCTTTTGATTAAAAACTAGATGGTGTTGTAATAAAAAATGTTTACTGAGGTACTCGATGCATTTGGTGAATTCCTCTACATGTTTGGCTCATTTATATTAAATGTATATTTTGGACTTCAAACTGTTTTTTCATATTGAATTTGTCTGCATTTAGATTTTATTTTTAGCTGTATTAGCAGGTTTCTTTTTAGAAAATGGATCCTTGTCGTTTATTAGTACCTTTTTTGTTTATTTTTTTTCTTCAAATGGAAAAAAACTTTTTACAAGGTAAGCCATTAGATGAATGTACTTTTTTACAATGTGCATTGATTGGTGGATGGAAAAATATGTAGACTTTTGAAGTAGTTGAAGGTCTACGTGCAGTGCTTTGCAAAATTTTGGGGAGCTCTGGACCATATACCGTAAACCAAAAAGTGCATAATGCTATTCACAAAGTGTTTTCTTGTTTGTGTGAAATAGCATTGAGTAGCCAATCCAAATCATCTTCGAAGTCTTTGTTTTGTTTATGTGAAAGATATTAATCCTTCCACTTAGAAATTCAGGTTCATTCAAGCAGCCATTGTAGTTACAACTTACATGGAGCTGGTCAACCCTCAAAGATCGATTAATCGCATTTGTCGAAAGTTTGCCATTTCAAGTAAGTGATTTTTTTTTAAAATTTTTTTTGCTCCTATGTCCCACAACTAGCATTTTTATGTATGTTCATTTTAACACCACTCTGTGACACCATAGCTAAAGTGGAAGAAGTTCATATGCAATTTAATGTTTGTTAAATGTGGAATGTGCACCTTAACATTAATGTTATTGTGTGCAGTGGAAGGTCTTTTCTCTTTTATTCCACCACCCATCATGTTCATATCTTGCTTTTTTGTTGAAATAGACTGTCAACACTTTGTGATACAGAGCTTTTAGTTTGTAATAATTTCCGATGGTCGATTTGGCAAATAAGCACTGAGTAAGGTATGTTTTTAGTGTCTCCAATCACAATTTATATATTGGGCCTAGGTGTTCTAATATTTGACCTTGATTGATTGGGACATTCCAGTCCTTAAATTTCACTGAATAAAAATGGGTAAACAAAGGTTCGTAGTGCTGCATTTGTTTCCTCAGGGGGTGCCGCGGTTTGTGCCAGTTGTACCCCAACACAAAGGAATATTTTTAAAAACGAGGTGAAAACTAACCTGTATGTATGCATCAAAACACAATCGTTAGGAAATACTACTATTGAGATTTTCCCCTCTAGTCTTTATATCTAATGACCCTATTTTGTGTTGTGTGGCTTTTATTTTGTCTTATTGGAAATTATTGGTTTACTTGTCAAGGTGATTTTTTTTTTTTTAATCCATCATGTCGCGTCCAATCCATGGCCATCCCCTGAAATATTTGATTTCCCAAGTTTGATGATTGTGAAAATTGTGGACCCTAACTGCCATCTGATCATTGTTATGGCTTCAGGAATCACTCTGAACTCCGATGAGAATATGTTATTCAGACGGAAACAGCATCCCAAGCATTTTTTAAGCCCCCACAATGCTTGTGAAATTTCTTAACAGTACGCTTAAAAAAACAAAAGTGGTGTAGGCCTATATTCAAGAATGTTAATCCCCTTTGCCCCTGTAAACTCTTTAAAAGAGTAATGAAACAAATAGTAAGTTGGGTTTTGGTGCTGACAATGTGAAAACATGAGAAATTTCGCACCTAAGGGGAAAAATCATTATACCAGTTCTCTTGAATAATTCCTTTAAAATGTCAATGCAGTGTAAACCCTCTATGCCCCAGTTTGTTTGTTTTTATTATTTTCACTGACTGGACCCCTCAGTACTGTAAGTGTGTTCAGATCATGCATGATTGACGTCTTTTGCCTCTTCTGTTGCAGCTATAGGGACTTGACACTTTACAATTTGATGAATCTTTCATGTATATTGACTTTTGTGACCGCTCCTCCCGATGTCATCCTAAGCATAGGCTTAATCAGCCCATAATAAGGTCTTTGTTCAGGGCTTTCATTAAAAATACTCAGGTGTCAACTTTGTAGATTTCTTGTGCTAACTTCTGTCCACAGCGCTGAAGGTAAGTGTTTTCAGGTCACTGCAGAAGAAAAACCTCAAGTCTAGAGGGAGTCTGCGGCATCAAGCCAGGCCAACTCCACCTGACACGAGCAGTTGGAAAGTATCTTGTTTGTGTGTTTTCAGTATTTGACTTGCATGCTGTAATAGTAGTATGATTCTCACTGGTCATGACTTGATCTTAAGCTACTTTTTCATTATAACAAATAATATGAAATGTTTAAACATTTAGCTGTGTGTGACTGAAAAGTGGTGTAAGCAACTCAATAGATATGTGGTCATTTACAGTTAAGATGTTTCAGTCTAAATGAACATAATTGTACAGCTATGTAGACCTGCCAGTGAAAAGCAGGACTTCTCCTCAGGGCTACATGACTTTAAAAAGTTGTTTTACAACAGTTTAAGCACTTAACTATCAATTGTCAATGTTATTGATATCTATTTTTAATGCTCTGGGGTTCAAAGGTTAATGGGGTCAGTTTTAGTTCATCCTATACTACTACCAGCAATGTCTTGTTCTGATTATACTTACCCCTGTCACAGAAAAGGCGCATTGTAGCCAAAACAACCAAGTGGTCATTGGTCTCAAAAAATAAAAAAATCCTAAGTTCAGTTTGGGTTTGTGACTTTCCTTTATACCTGATGCATCTAATTAGCCGCAATGTTCGAATGGACAATATCACTTGAGGCCAGGCAACGCAAATGAGATTGTAATCATTTGGTACACCGGGCGTCTGGCTCTGCCTGAATAGAAAAACGTTTCTCAAAATTATCCGTAATGTTAGTTTTAAGGTTAAAGTAATCAAAAATATAAAAATTAGCTGGGATTAGTGTATTTTGTACGTAATTTACTATCAAAAACGTCATGATATAAGAGTGTAAAAATGACTGATCTTACCAAATTGAGAGCCATTATCTAAAATTTAAGTAGACTGTTGTTTTCAAGTGATCGAACATCGGAACTGCCATATAAGCAATTTAAGTAAAATATGCCTCGTGAGTTTGTTACAGTAGTTTGTTTGCTTTATTTTGCACTGTAGCAAATGATAGAATGCCGTCTCCGGTGTGTGTGAAAGAGAAAATAAAGAGGGAAAAAATATACATTTTTCAATCGGTAGTTTAAACATTATAATTGTATATTATGTCTATGGTGGTCGCCATTAGCCGGAACTTTAATGCCTTTATGTTGTGCTACCGTGCAACTTCACGCGTTACACTTGTCACTTCCGTCGCTTGTTTGGCTGGCAGTTTGAAATGAGATCGCTGGCTCCATAAAGAATACTTAAACTGCTTAAATGGCAGGTTTATTTAATGTGGATACACGCTGTGGAACAAGAAGAGTCCTCTAGAGTGTATTGCAGGCTCAACTTCTCTCTTTTGTTACCGTACTATGTTCAAAAAGATGACTGAATTTGGTCCAGATTCCGGGGGGCGAGTTAAGGTAACGTAACGTTCCGCTACAACCGTCTGGGCAAATGAAAACATTACCTGGTACGGCTTGTATGTAGTTTGATAATTAAAGAAGTAACGTTATTGAATAATCACCAGCACTGGTTCACGTATCGTTACCCATAGTTTCTATGTTATATTGTTTTTTTTAACCTTGTATTTGTGGATATTATAACAGGAGCGCGTTAAGATATGTTTTCCCTCTGTGACCTGCAGGGAGTAACCATTGTGAAGCCCATCGTATTTGGAAACGTTGCCCGCTACTTTGGGAAAAAGAGAGAGGAGGATGGACACACACATCAGTGGTCTGTCTATGTGAAGCCTTACAGGAATGAGGTTGGACATCCGGATCACATCACTCATCACCATCATTTACAAAATTTGTTGAAAAGATAATTACCAACCACTTCCACAGCCAGTTTGAAGGTATCTATGTATAAGTGTATAACGTTGTTCTTCCAGGATATGTCTGCTTATGTGAAGAAGATCCAGTTCAAGCTACACGAGAGCTATGGTAACCCACTGAGAGGTGAGCAGACCTTTACAGAACATGTATGAAAATATGACAAATGCAATAAAAGTAAGAAGAACGTGATTCATTATATAAGCATATAGCCAGGTGTGTAGTGGCTTTATTATCAGTCTTAACGCGCAGTGTTTCTCTTCCTTCCAGTGGTGACAAAGCCTCCATATGAGATTACGGAGACGGGATGGGGGGAGTTTGAGATCATCATCAAGATCTTCTTCATTGACCCCAATGAGAGACCTGTAAGAATGTGTCCTGGCTCCATACTAAATGCTGAAACTATCTTAATACTAAATATTAAATACTCAATACCTGATGATAATAATTAGTACTAAATAGGTAGGAATGTTGAACTTTAACTAGCCTGTGCTTATCTTGATTTGTGCTTCTGTGTGTCGTAGGTCACTCTGTACCATCTGTTGAAGCTGTTCCAGTCAGACTCCAGTGCCATGCCTAAGAAAACAGTTGTTTCTGAATTCTATGATGAAATGGTACTCCTGCTTCCATGCTGTAGCTTATGACCACAGTTACTATACTGCATCAATTTCTATGTTGCTTTACTGTGAAAATGGTAGTTATCTACTAATATTTCATCTCGTCACCATAAATGGTAAATGACATTAATCACATTTCACTTCCCAAGTTTCCAAAGTTGATGGACTTCGATTTTTGAACTTATATGACCACATGAGATCAGTATTTTGCTGTAATTGGGGGGTTTGGCTGTAATTTGAGAGTTGTGTGAGCGTGAGACAGACACACTTCACTCTGTCTACTTTTCAGATCTTTCAGGATCCGACAGCCATGATGCAGCAGCTATTGACTACATCAAGACAGCTCACCCTGGGAGCATACAAGCATGAGACAGAGTGTATGTACACACAATTAACATGGTAAAACAAGACAAAATTATGTGTATGTATTCAGACTATATTTACAATGCCTTGGTACCTAGTATGAGTCAGTGATGTAATGTTCATGTGCTTGTGTCTGCAGTCATTGAGCTGGAGCAGAGAACCAAGGAGAAAATGGAAACAGCAAAGAAGAGAACCAGCCAGGAGATCACAGAGCTGAAAGACAAACTAAAAGCCAGCAGAGAGACCATCAACTACCTGAAGGCAGAGATCAGGAAACTGGAGGAGGACGGAGACCACAAGGAGCACTGAGAAATGGACAATGTTGGGAGTGTTGTCAGCTGTCTTGCTTGTGGCTGAAACAAGCATTTTGTGATTGGTTCTTTACTTATCTGGCATTTATGTCTTTTCACCCATAACAATGCTGGATCAGCTGGCTGTATTTTTGTTTTTGCAACACTGGGTTTGTCCAGTCATCTCCATGTAATTGATGCTGTGTTGAAGCAAGGCTTTTCCTTCCTTCTACAAGAAGTCAACCTGGCAAGAGGTCTAATCAGACAGACTCAGTGAAGAATTCCTGTAGTGTTCACACATACCTAATGAGATATCCACGTTAGTGTGGACAGTTTTGAATGTGAATAGCTCCGTTGTTTTTTTACTGATCTTACAGTTTTCCATATAAAGTAAATGTGTTAACAGTGTTGCTTGTATATGTTTGTTCTATTGTAACCTTTTGGGTTTGATGTGGGTTGAGTCATAAAACATTTAAATCTGTGTTTATCACTGGACGATCTGCCAGGTAGCAGGTTAATCCCTGACCTTCATGCCAAGTGGAATAGAGGTCGACCTCCTTCTTCATCCTGATCCTGTCTAGGTGTAATTTGGACCCTTTAACACTGACATTTCCCATGTACAAAAAATGGATGACTAGTTGGGTGTGAAATGGTTTAAACAAGTAGATTGGGAGCTTAGAAGGGGCTGGTAGCCTGTCAGCGGTTGCCATGATTGTATGCTTGTGTTTTTTGTGAATGTACCCATGACGTTTGTCCCTTCAGAAAGGAAACAAATCTTGCCTTGATTCAATTGAGTCCTTAAGAGTAAGCCTCACTATTTAAAGATTGCCAAGATTGGGTATACTTTATATTCTATTGAGCACCACCAGAATATACAAAACAAGTGTGAAACATTTTCGGATTTAAGAGGACACTTACTAAATAAATCAAATAAACAAAAAACTTAATAAATGACCATCTTCATTTACATTTTTGTATATGAAGAGGTAATATGAAACTTTTGATTAACGCTGAGATGTGAATTTTCAGAAATCCGAGAGTCCATGAAAGCATCTAGCAGGAAGTTCGAACAACTTGTGCTGTCGGGACGCAGAACAACTTCCCTTGAGCTGTACACAACTTTGTGTCCTCTGGCTGTTCTGTAATAAGAACTGAAGCCAGTATGGTCAAATACAAAGAGTTAGAATGGACACAGTGTTATGCAGGCCTGAACATTTGTTGGTGGGGTGTAGCAGTAAGTTTAGTAGATACAGTGGGCGTCTGAATGTAGTTTGCTTGCTCGGGTTAAGATCCCTTCAGGTGTTCTGCATCAGGAGGAGTAATTCAAGGTATGTTCACAATGTCAGGTTTTGTAAATAGTCACGTACAAATATAGACAAAGAGTCCTCAGGGGCATAGTAGTCTAGGTTTCCTGCTTTCTCAGTTATCTAGTTTGTTCCAAGGAGGAGTTTCTCCTCTGTGATATAACGTCAGCCAGCGCCGATAACATAAACTTACTTTAGCACACTTAGACAATGTAAATTCACGTAACATGGGTATTTAGTAGAATGATTCATTTCCAGGTCGATGAAACAAGGGATAACATTTTAATCTAGTTGTATATTTCAAATACACAGCATAAGCTACACATTCCTGTGCAAGTAGCTATTTAGACTGCCATGACAATGTGTGTGTGTGTGTGGGGGGGGTGGGGGGGTGGGGGGGTGATTAAATAAGCAATTAAATATATATCCAAGTTATTATTATTGGATTTTTAAAAAACAAATTATGTGTAACAGACATGGTAGTAAGAATAAGTAATAAGATACACATTTTAAAAATATTTTGTACATGTTTTTATTATTTTACTATACTAAATATTATTTTCCCCTTTATTTCTGTCTTAATTCGTTTTTAGTTAATTATTTAATTATTTATTTCTGTCTGCAGTCATAGCCATAGACTGTATAGCGAGTGTTTTTCGGTCGGACACGTGATCAGAGGGGTTTTGCTCCGACGTCAGAGAAACGGAGCTGGTGTCGACCAGTCTATGGTGCTGACTAATGATCCTCATCGTCCTCCTGCATTCAAACTCCCTTTGTTACGTGTTTGAAAGACGTCTCTCCAGCAGCATTTACTGACTTAAGTTCCGACTCGCCAGCGTCCTGTAAAGGAGACGATGTAGGAATGTAAACTGTGGTGGAAATGCTCGGCGACCGTACAGCGTATGTTAACGTTACCCAGTTCGCATTAAGACAGTAAGTTATACGGCTCACGTAAATGCAACAAGCATGTCTCCTCGCTAAAGAAAACAACTGGTGGTATTCTGTTGCGTTCAAGTTTTCAGGTAAGTTGGCTGAAAATAGTAACAACAACAACAGCAATGTTTTGTAACCCGTAATGACGCGTGTGGTACTCTGCAGTGAGTGTATGGTGGCCTTATTGTAACGTTACCCATTTAATCTGTTTAGCGCGATCACTACTATTTTCCCAAAGGGACGCATTTTGCGGGGCTAATGTTCTGTGTAAATATGCTATAACGCTTGCTTCTTATTTCTTGTATTTGGCAAAGAAGTTCATAATGTAGTCTGTGTTGTTGCCAGTTTGTCAGCAACGTTAGTCAGTACTGTCTGTGTCAACATCTGCTTTGAACAGGAACTAGTCGTTGATGTCTAAAGATGTTAAGACTCTATTAAGCATGGTTTTGCAGTCAGTATCACAGTGACTAGACTAAGTCATGTTTATACTTGTGTGTCTTGTACTGTCATAATAATAGCATTTGTTTCCTCATTGTTAGAGACATTGTTTTTCTTCAAATAGCTTGGATACACTGATAACTTAATAAGAGGATTTTAATTTAACTAGACTGCAGAGAGAAATAGGGCAAACTGTGACTCCAGGTTGTGTTTGTTGCTTACATGTGCAAATCAGGCAGGCTGGCTTGCTATAGATCTTTCTTTGGTTGTTGTGCACAGAGCTCCATTGTTGTCCAGGGTTCTGTGTGTAGTGTGCAGTCCATTCATGAGGCTGAGTGCATCATCAGCACGCCATAGCTTCAATGCATGGAGTTCCCCAAAGAGGGCAAGTGCACTATGGGGTTCTCCTTGCATGATTGAAGTGGTGTGTACACCGGCCACAGTGCTACATTTCTCCTAGAATGACAGAGGATCCATCTGCTGACCTCTCATCAATACACACACACTGAATGAGTCAATTTGCATTCTCCAAGGCATTTGAAAACAGGAAGGGAAATGGGACAGTCCTACCCTTACTATAATCTTAAAAAAGCACGATTTAGCATTGCATTTCTATAACGCTGTTTCAAACTCAATGCTGCTATATTTTTATCATTTACGAACTTGAGACCTGACCGCCATGACAAGTGACATCACAAAATTAACACCCAAATTATCAGCAAAATAATCCTTCCGGGGTCACAAAAAGCTTGGTACCGTTTTTCCCCCCGATGTATGCCGTTGTTCTCCCAGGACCTGTAAACAGACGCTGATGTGTCAAGTTGCCAGAGTTCCTCTTTAACAGATATAATGAAGCAGGAAACTCAACAACAGTAATTGAAGATAAAACTTTTTTTTAAAAATGTCATAGTAGAAAGAGCACAGGTGTAATCAATAACACTGATAATAACTGTGCTCTGGGAGCTGTGGCTCAGGAGGTAGAGTGGGTTGCCCGTTAATTGTGCACAGAGCTCCATTGTCGTCCAGGTTTCTGTGTGTAGTGTGCAGTCCATTCATGAGGCTGAGTGCATCATCAGCACGCCATAGCTTTAATGCATGGAGTTCCCCAAAGAGGGCAAGTGCACTATGGGGCTCTCCTTGCATGATTGAAGTGGTGTGTACACCGGCCACAGTCCTACATTTCTCCTAGGATGACAGAGGATCCATCTGCTGACCTCTCTCTATCATGCTGTGAAGGGACCACATTACACCGATCTCTAAAGTCAATATCGGAAGGCCTCCCTCAATACACAACCACATATTCGCATGAAGTATAAGTGCATGAAGGAATTATTTATGAGTGGGTAGTACTTAGTAAGGGTGTGTACTGCACTGTGATTGCTGTGGATAATAGCAGGATAAGGAGGGGCTGTGATTAGGCTTGCTGGCTTTGGAGTGTGTAGGTGCTAACATTCATTTATGTGCCAAGAAAATGTAGATGTTTCTCCCTCCACCTCGAAACTAAAATGTCATAAACACTCATATTTCCCATCTTAACACAGAAGGTATTATTCCCTTTAGTCACACATTAAGTTCAGGCCTGATAGTGAATACATTTGTTTTTAACCTTGGTCAGCTCAGCTCAATGCAGTTCAAAGTTTAATATATTGCACCACCATGTTTGAGGTGTATGTTTTTAAGAAGGAAGTTGCCAGAGCAGTTTTGGCTGTTGCACTGGGACTGTGATGAAGTAACCATATGAGTTAATGACTGCAGTTATGTTTGAAATTGGTTAACATGAAAGCTTACAGCCTGGCCTTATCACTAATAGTTAATGTGGCCTTTTAGTAAATGGGCAACCTTTATTTTTGTATCATGCATGCATCACTACACCAGTCACTTCCCAATTAGTATTACACAAGAGTAACAGTGACTCTTTGTTTGCTATTATTTGTCATAGGCTACTTACTTGGCAACTTGTGTCATAATCTTTCCTTGTTAAGAGATGTTGAGATTAAATGAATGTAAGAACTGACTGACACAATATTAGTAAGTCTTGCTAGGTTTTGTTAGAAACAAGGGCAACACGTTGAATTTGGTGCACTTTGGTAGCACTAAAATGGCACCCCTGATAGTAGCGTCATTTGAATAGTCAAGTTGATCTTGCTTTGTGTCTCATATGCAAACGATTAGGGTTTAACTGTCAGCTGTTAAATGTGATCAGTTATCGTTGTAGCAGCTTAACGGTCAGTGAAAGGAGCCAACTTGTGACCTGGTTACTATTGTGAATGTGTGATGCTGTCGCCATCCAGAGCAGCTTCTGGTGCACGTTTTAATCGAGGCATGTGATCCCTGGCTGCTTCGGAAGAGCATTTTGAAAACGGTTCAACTGACTGTCAAGCATTTCGTCACTAAGGAATGTTATAAAAGTTAAAAAGTGCGCATGTGTGTTTGTGTGTGCTAGGTGTGTTGGCAAGCCCATGGAGAAGCCGTCATCATCAGACAAAGCAGCGCTGGAGGAGAGAAAAGGCCTGGTTGAGGTGAGCAGCTTACTCATTAACTAGGTGGGAACTATATGTAATAAATGGTTAATTTAATATAACTTGTTTGAGAGAAACACCTTTCAATGAAAGGAAATGCATGTTTCCAAACCCACTTTGGGGACTCCTTCTTTGTCTGGGGATATGTGTTTTTGCTGTTATACCCTTTTTCACAGCAGACATTTTGACTTGGCATAGTCGAAAAAAAGCACAGGTGGAAGTTACATTAATGTTGGCTCCGTTCCATCCAAGTGCCCCAGTAAGCCATTCCAGTGAACCAGCATGAAAAATAGCAGGCACTGCTAATTTCAATGGAATGCAGTTAATGTAAATTTAAATGCTCCGTATTTGTATAGCATCTTTCTAGTCTTGACCACTCAAAGCGCATTTACACTACATCACATTCACCATTCGTACACTGAGCCTAAGTGCTCAAATAGAAACTAACCACGACCTTCCAATTAACGGGCAACCCACTCTACCTCCTGAGCCACAGCTCCCAGAGCACAGTTATTATCAGTGTTATTGATTACACCTGTGCTCTTCCTACTATGACATTTTTAAAAAACTTTTATCTACAATTACTGTTGTTGAGTTTCCTGATTCATTATATCTGTTAAAGAGGAACTCTGGCAACTTGACACATCAGCGTCTGTTTACAGGTCCTGGGAGGACAACGGCATTTGTCGGGAAAAAAACTGTTCCAAGCTTTTTGTGACCCCGGAAGGATTATTTTGCTGATAGTTTGTGTGTTAATTTTGTGATGTCACTTGTCATGGCGGTCAGGTCTCAAGTTTGTAAATGAAAAAAAATATAGCAGCATTGAGTTTGAAACAGCTTTATCGAAATGCAATGCTAAATCGTACTTTTTTAAGATTATAGTAAGGGTAGGACTGTCCCATTTCCCTTCCTGTTTTCAAATGCCTTGGAGAAGGCAAATTGACTCATTCAGGTGTTTGTGTGTGTGTGTGTACCTTTACTCCAGGATGGTGGGGCGCTGAGAGGTGCTGAGGGCGGAGAGGTGGATCCTCAGACCCTGAGGAAGAGTAGCTCTTCTCGCTCCTCCCGCAAGAGCTTCCGTTTGGACTACCGGCTGGAGGTAGTCTTGTTCCCTAAAACCTCTTCCTCCTACCTGAAACACACGTTCGCACCACCTCCTTCCACCATCGTTTCAGCTCAACTCAAACCTCCAAAAACTCTTTACCTTGACTTTAAGCCAAATATAAATGGCTAAAATGTAATATTTTGATTGCAGGAGGACGTGACGAAGTCCTGTCAGGACAAACATGGCCGCTGGACCAACCCCTGGCCCACGTGGCGGTTTCCATCCTACACCACCATGCTCAGGTTCATTTTGTTGGATAAAAATCACAGCAATGTACCAACTAGTAAAGAGGTGGGTAATTATTAGGCTAACATTTTATAGTTTGTTTTTAACTACAGTTTTGGCTTTGTAAGATAATACCACCAGTGTCCACAAGTCCCAAATGGGCTTCATTAATTGATTAGTGTGAGATTGGTAATCTGAAATCAGTTAATGATATTAGAGAGGTTTTAAATCTAACCTTCGTGTGTGTGTGTGTGTGTACTGTATGTATTGTTTGTTTACATAACAATGTCTCAAAACATTTAGCATCACCAACATCATGCCAAAAAAGAACAAACAGCAGAATTTTCCCCACCATCATAAGAGCTGGGGCGCAGCGCCTAAGTGTGTTTTCACAGCACCTAAGCCAAATAAACAGAAATATATTTATATATTATATTTAATGCAATTATTAAGAGAGTCCATTTAATTACTTTGGTTGTGTGGTTTTATTTTATTTATGTTTTATTTATTTAATTATCACTCGCGTAAAATGATCTTAAAATGACAATCATCTTTTATCGCAATTATTTCTGGGACAATATATATTCCAACAAAAATAGTTATCGTGAGAGACCTAAGTGTGTATAGTGGATGATATAGAGCATAACTTCCCCTTAAACTTACACAAGCTGTTACACGGTAAATTTTATTATTGTGGAGCACAGAAAGTGTTGACTTTCACACTGTAGTGGTTAAATTGATACTGACTACTGTGTAAAAATCAGATATCCAATGTCTTAAGCAAGTGTATGGTTTTTTGTGTATTATCCTTTATAGTGATCAGTTTAAGAGTTCATGTACAGAATTTCCCACCTGTGTTAGTAGGAACATTGCCACGACTCTCACAACCCACAGAGTATTTATAGCTCCCAGTGGAAACCTGAGCTCAGTAGATTAGCGGGCATCAAAGGCTGCTTTCACACAGTAATCAAAAAATGTTTAACCCTTTAACTGCACAGCAGGGTGCGATTTGTGTAAAAAAAAAAAACAAACAACTGACTTCATGTTAACCTCCTGTAGGTGAACTGTGGATTGATTGCAAAATTTAGAAAAGTTAAAAAGATAGGCTATATAATGTTGCATCTCAATGCAGAGTTGCTGTGTTTAACTCTGAGGTGCAGTAAGTGGGTAAGGGGAGAGAGACTGATCTAAAAGCCATCACTTTCAAGAGTGTCACCTGTAGCTATGTGTTCGGGCATTTTCACAGTTGTAACACAAACACTGGGCTGATGTGTTTTTCAGCTTCAGTAATATCAGCTGCCTTCTCTTCAACACACAGCTCTGCTGCTCATCTGAGCAAATGTCTTGTGAGTGTTGATAGGCTATTATTCACGACTTGTAACCAATCAGTTAGTGCTGTGGGCGGGACATTGAGCAAGACTCAAGGCAATTACATACAGACAGAGACAGGCAGCTCCAACAGAGCCGAAGTAGCGCATTTTAAAATACTAACCCTAACAAAACTACGGCTCAATCCCAACCGTGACTTTTGTGATGTTGCATCACTATCAAACCTACACAAACTGATGTAGAAATCCACAACCAGAGAGTTCATGGCTCAAAAGTGTGATGATTGCACATTTTGTAAATATATAGTGTTTGGATGTAGCCAGGTATTTTTTAAATAAATCCTACAAGCAGCAATGAAAACAGGGAAACTCCTGTGTTTAGGGGAGCAAACAGTGCCACAGTGTATCATTTGCAGAGTAGAAAGCTCTGACTCAGTTATTAGGGTTAGGGGGGATTACTGTTCATTTTACGATCAGACAAAGTCATGAGACTGAAACATTGTATTCCTCATGATCAGTGTGTGGTGGTTTTCTCTCCTTCTCATCATCATCTTATCCCCTGCTCTTTTTCTCACCATCTCTGTTCCCATAGGCTCTGGACAGTGAACTCCCAGTGATGGAACCGTACTTTGTCCAGAACCCAGACCTCTCTGAATCTGGTCCAGGTCTGAGAGTCACCTGGCTGGGTCATGCCACGGTTCTGGTAGAAATGGACGGGCTGAATATTCTGACGGACCCAATTTTCAGCCAGAGGGCCTCACCATTCCAGTTCATGGGGCCCAAAAGGTATCGAGGCCCCCCCTGCACGGTGGAACAGGTTTAGTACTTTTTGTTTTTAATTTTCCAAAGTATCACGGCATTTGACCCATGCCTTGTTTCTGTGGCTGTTTTCTTGCTACCTGGTTATATATTTTTTAATCCTCCTGCCAACAGTTGCCCAGGATCGATGCTGTCGTCATCAGTCATTCTCACTATGACCATCTGGATTCTGGATCTGTGTCCAGCCTTAATGCACGCTTTGGAGGGGAGCTACGCTGGTAAGTGTGGTGGATGTGTTGTCAACAATAATGTTTTGACAACCACAGTCTTAATACTATTTATCAATTCTAATATTCCGTTTACACTCTTACAGTCATAGTCACATGTGCCTTTTTATGTTGAGTAAGCCCAAGTGTGTGTGTGTGTGTCTGTGTGTCACAGGTTCGTGCCCCTGGGTTTGATGGACTGGCTGGCGAAAATGGGCTGTGAGAATGTGATGGAGCTCGACTGGTGGGAGGAGAACTGTGTCCCGGGTCATGATGACGTCACATTTGTCTGCACACCCTCTCAGCACTGGAGCAAACGCACTGCGTTGGACGATAACAGGGTAAGAAATCATTATAATTATTAGATTGTACCTGTAAGTATTAATTCATACCTCCTAAGGCATTTATGTAGTTCAAATAACAGGTAACAGTTTTGCAAAAATACATACTTAGTAATGTATAAATTCACCATGTAAGTCCAATAGCTGGTGCTTGAGTAATTTTTTCAGCAATCAAGCAGAAAAGGGCAGTTTTAAAATGTTTTTATTAAGTTCAAAGCATATTCAGTACATAACCACAACTCTTTTTCTTTCAGTCTTTATGGGGAAGCTGGTCTGTTTTGGGTCCGGATCATCGATTCTTCTTCGCTGGTGACACTGGCTACTGCTCGTCCTTCCAGGAAATCGGACGACGCTTTGGACCGTTTGACCTCGCAGCAATCCCCATCGGCGCTTACCTGCCCAGGTACTGTACATAATATATACTGTATGATAATGATTAAATAATATAATAATAATAATAATAATTAATAAATACATTATAATACAGCCAAAGACATTTTTGAAACTCTTGTCAATTTAATAACATATTTGAAAAGGAGTGGGAATAAGAAAAAAACCCTTAATATTCACAATCACTGTCCACCTTATTTAAGTACACCTGTAACTAATCTAATGAAACTGTTCCGCCATAAAGTCTGCTTTTAAGATGCCTCTATGCCCATTTTTAGTCAAAACTGTCAGGTGTAATTTCAACTCTGTGTTCTAGTATTGAGGTCATAGTTAGGGACTATATTGAGGCGTTTAATATTCTACCCCCCTCATGTTGTAGTAACACCTCAATATAATGTAGTCCAGTGCAACACCACCTTTAACAATGAGCTCAATAATAAACATAATTGAAGATAAAATTTCAGACAATGTCAACAAACACTGAACATTATAAACTTTGTAATGGTAGAATTTATGGCAGATGATGTAGTGGATTGCATTATATTGTACAGGTATGCCTTAGAGTTGTAAATATTGTACAACTGTAACAATTTTTTATTGTTACTGTATGTAATAATCCTGCGACCCGACCCCAGATAAGCGGATGAAGATGGATGGATGAATGTAATAATATAAATTGGCATTGAAAGTTTTAAAAGACCATGCACAGTCACTGTTGCAGAGAGAACCATGGAAGAATTGATTCTTTTGATTCTGCAGAGATGTGATGCGGGGGCAGCATGTAGATCCAGAAGAGGCTGTCCAGATTCACCAAGACCTTAAGGCCAAACACTCTGTGGCCATTCACTGGGGAACCTTTGCTCTCGCCTATGAGGTAGGGAGGATATATATATATATATATGTATTTATTACTTAGACATCTGACTAATTGATTATTTGTGTGTGGTTTAAAGGAATCAGGCTGTATGCTTATTGGCTTTCTTTCCAAGTTAAATGAGAAGATTGATACCACTCACATCTGTCCGTTCGATATGTAGCTGGGGCAAGCAGAAGATTAGCTTAGCTAGCAAACAGACGCTTTGTCAGACGGAAACTAAAGCTCAGTAATTGTAAAATGTAAGTGTGTTAAACCGTGTGGTTTTGCAGGTGTGGTTGTGCTAGACTATTGCTGTGTTGCCAGAAGCAATCCAACTTCTGACCTCAAAGCATTCCAGGTGCATGACGCCAAAGTGGACGAAAAACAAAGCTGATCGTGACAAACTCATTGTCAAGTGTACACAGAGTTGCACCCTCAGCACTGCCCTTGATGTTAATTAAAAGGATGGCCGTTTTAATGAAAACAAGTGACATAAATAGCCTATACATCACTAATTAACTGTGTATCCGTCTAGCTACGTCAGTTGTTAATTCTCATAAGTCAGCAAATGTTCTAGGCTATATTTTCTAATGTTTTCAAATATTTAGATATTTCGTACATTTCACTGAATAACATTTGTGCAGAGAAGATGACTTAGAGATTATTTAGTGTAACCAGCTACCTATCAACATATTTCTACATCAATTTACATGCAGAACAGGTTTTACTACAGATTGTATTATTTTAATTTTGAAAACTCAGATTTCTTTTTCCAACTTCAAGTGGCATTCGATGATACTTTTTCTAGTTGAAGGTCAGAAATTTCCAAGTTCTGAGTTGCCTGGAACGCAGCACATTTCTTGCCTGGAACCACTCACTTCCTGGAGTCTTGTTGTTACCATGAAGTTGCCAAAAAAAAAAATATCAGCACAGGCTCCTGGACGTGAGTGGTTCCAACCAAGAAATAATTCAACACATAACTATAAAACCACAAATTTTCATTTTTAGACCTGGTTTTTGGACAGATAAAGCAACTCAACTATTACATGTCAGAGCCAGGCTAGTTTCTGGTCTTAATGCTAAGCTAATCACCTGCTTGCTTCAGCTACACTTCAGGGTCTGGTGATAGATCAAAGTATCATTTTACAAGAAATCTTGTCTTCCATCCAATTATTGGCACATTTCACTGTGTATTTATAATGGACAGATATGAGAGTGGTACCAATCATCTCATCTAACTCTTGGCAAGAAAGTCAAATTTTTGCTTTAACACACAATGCAATTAAAGAGCACAGTAAGTTTCCAGTTTATTAGGTACACCTAGCTAAATCATATAGTCTAATACAACAGTCCTACCTTCATAAAGGTTATAATGGCTGAAACTTTTTAAGAGGCATTGATTCAAATTTAGGATCATTTTGGAGGGTGCAATTTGGGCTTCTGTGGAACTGTATTGCATTATTCTGACAGGTGTTTCTATTATTTTGTCCACCCTATTTCAATTAAGGCAGGCTAATAGAAACACCTCTTTATAAAGCACCACAAACTGCAGCCTCCAAAATCAGAAAGTTCTCTGAAACAGTTTTATCTAAAGCTCAACATTAAGACCTTGAAATGAAAGTAAGGTTTATTGCAGGTACCAACTGCATTAGTGTTAGCTAGGCGCACCTAATAAACTGGCAAGTGTTGTGTGTATGTTAAGGTGCTGCTAGGAGGAATCAAATGTTTTAAACACATTTTGCAAATTGTCCAAAAATATAGTTGAATGTATAATTCAATGTAGTTGAATCGTGTGTTACTGCTTTCAGAGAGAGGCAAAGTGTGTGAGAGGTTAAAAAGCGCTGACACTATTATGTTCTGATAACACAACGTAACAAAAGGTGTCATTGTTTGTTAAGCTACATGATTATTTCAGCAGCTAAGACAGTTTAATGCAACCTCTCTCTCGCTGCCACAGTTAGAAAATTGGGGACAAGCTGACATAGCCTGTCTAACACTCAAAAACATGCAGCACTGAGCTAAAATGAACCTGTCTGAAGTATTGTGATGTTCAAGAATAGTCTTTAATGCTCACTTTTTCTCTGGTCCCTCCTTGAATCAGTACTACCTGGACCCGCCAGTTCGTCTCAGAGAAGCTCTGGAACAGAAAGGGCTGAAGCCAGAATCCTTCTTTACTTTGCATCATGGGGAGTCTCGCCTCATAGTGTCACAAAAAGGAGACGTCTTCTGATCCTCTCTGGAGCATTTTGTTGTGTCTGTGACAAAGTGCAGCACATTTTGTTGATCATGTGATTTAATTTGAAATGCATATACATATGCAGCTTATCCCAACTGAAAACAGGAAATTCAGATGTTCCTCAAAGCTGTTTACATACTGAATGTTTGGCCTGCCGTTGTCATGGTGGGCAGTACTGCCTACACAAGCTGTGAAGGCTCCAAAAAAACAAACAAGAAATCTGATTCATTAGATTTACTCAAATATGTATGTGTAATTCTTTCAGGCAAAGATCAGCTACTCATAAGATTTAAAGTGGGATGCTAAATGTTGGCATCAGCACTTACTACTGTACGGCCAGTGTTGTTACAGTGTGGTTAGTAGCAGTTCAAGTAACAAAATAATTCCAATTAATATGGTTTGTATCAGTGTAATGCTGAGGCTTAAAACAAAGCTGGTGATGATCCCACTTTACTTTAATACCAGTGCTCTTGAATGGAGATCAAGTTTGTAGGAAACAATGTGGGGTTGAAGCACAAACCTTCAGTATGAAGCTGGACTGGAGACTACACAGTGTGATGTAGCTTTCTGCTGTGAGTAGTGATTTTCAATGATTGGTGCTAGGTAATGCCATATTGCAAAGGCTTTTTTTCTGAATGTACTCTGGCCATCCCAAAACAACATAAGATGTAATAGTGTATATTTTTGTTGTCTGTGATACAAATTCCTCACCGCTGTATGCTAATAGAAACTGCAGAAGTTGAGCTGGGTTCAGCTTCATGCACTGCAAATATTGTGCACTGTTCCTGCTTCAGACATTTGTTTGATGCTCAGTGGTTGCAGAGCACAAATACCCCCCTCTCCCCCTTTGGTTGTCAGTGTTATCAGTCACATTTTCACTTGTTAGAACAGATGCATTTTGCCTTAGAGAGCAACAGTAGAATAATCTTACTAAACTGTTCAAGCAATTTTATTTTTAAATGCTGTATCTTTAAAGCCAGAATGTACAACAGTTGACAAGCACAATGTTGAGTTAATTTAATAGCCTAGTTAAAACTACAAGGCCAAACAGTGCTAACTGGTTTACATTTGACCCATGCCACTGAATTACCCATTAAATATACATTGCATTTGAAATTTGTTTGTTTCTTGTTGTCAGCAGCAATTTGGAGTAGGAATTCCAAACCGAAGACAATCTTACAGTTTGTTTTAATGAACCTAGATGTCTGGGGGGAAAGTTTAGGAATATAACATTACTTTAAAATCCATTTAGTATGACATAGTAAAGCCTACACATCCAATCCTAGTAAGTAAAACAAATACAGCAGGTTATTTTCATTGACATAATCAATCCTCCTTAGCGCCACTCGCATAACAATAGGTGCGTTCGAGATGACGGCGGCTGACTTTCGCCGACTTCATAGTCTAACGAGAGCTGCAGGTGACTGCAGTGGCGGGGCGGGGTATAAAAACGGCGCCGTAAAGTCGCACACATTCTACCTGCAGCAGCTTACTGTGAGCCGAGATCAATGACTGATCTCGCAGAATTTGCAAAGAAAAATACCGCGAGACCAGGCAAAAGTGTGGTTCCAACCGGTTCCAACTTGGTGCAGTCGGGGGAAAGCAACTGCAGCCGCTTTTTTTTTTATATACACTCTATGCCTTGC
>JAPMOB010232736.1:0-33240 GCA_029875015.1 Lepomis gibbosus
TGCTTATGTAAAGTGTATTGGGACCATGTCTGTTGGTGATTTTGCACTTTAAATAAAATCTGACTTGACTTGACTTGACTCCAAAGGAATGCAGGATACATATATGCAGGATGGCAGCCATCTTGCATACGCGGAGCGTAGTTAAAAGAAAGGATATCCGGGGCTTATAAATATAAAATGGTATAGTGGATTAAATGATTAATTATTAACTGAAGTTTCAGTTTACAATTACTGTATCAAAGACCAAGACAAACAAACAGGCTACTGAACAAAAAAGGGTGGTTAAAGCAACCTCTAGCAGAAGCCCCCCCCACAAATGTGTTTATTAGGGGATAAATCTCTCATGACACCTGGGCTCACTGAATCAGTTTGGGCTGGCAGTCACAGGTTTTAGTGCAGCAGCCAGGCTCATTTTACGTAATTGGAAGATCCCACATCTACCAGAGGGGATATAAAGGCTTAAATAAAGCTGGTGATATTCTATATTTTTGTTTTGCTCAACAAAATCACATGTAAAGATCAAAACCCACAATGTGTTTGTCTGTTTTGCAATTCTCTCCAACTTCGCTAGCCTCTCTACAAAAGCCCATTATTTCCTTCTAACCAAGTAAATCAGGTCATGATATGTACGATCATTTCAATAAGGCTAAATCATTTTTTTTAAAAGCTGGGCACTGTAGTGTTTTTCAAACATTCACACAACAAGAAATAGTGCATTTAATGGGGACTATTTTCGGCAGCGGATTAATCCACATTTGGTCCTCTAGAGAGTATTTCTGGCAGCACGGTGTGTGAGAGTATCAAATTTATCTACAGACTGTGTGCTCATAGTGATGAAGCAAAATGTCACGCAGTGCAGCGACAAGGCTCACTGATTTTCCAATGTTTTAATGGGATTTGTTGTCGATAACAAAAACAGAATATCACCAGTCTTATCCTTGAAACTTGTGACAGACACTGCTTTATTAAGTGAAAACATGATAGCCAGGGTCAATAGTGTCCAAAGGTTGCAACATCTTAGAGGGGGTATGGGATATTAGTGAAATAGAAAAATGTGCCAGGTTTGTTCTACTTGACCTTTATACTCACATTGTTCTTATTTATGTTTAATCTAGCTTTTTTAGTCTTTTTTGTAGATGATCTTTACATTTACATTTATTCATTTATCCAAAGTGACTTACAATTGCTAAATATGTCAGAGGTAGCACGCCTCTGGAGCAACTAGGGGTTAAGTGTCTTGCTCAGAGACACATTGGTGTCTCACAATGGATTCAAACCCAGGTCTCACCACCGCGCCATCACCATCCCCACTCTGGCTTTGATCTGCGTATCCAGAGACAGGACCTTTATACGCTCTTTTGAAATGTTGGTCACAGGTTAATATCACGAGACGTCATACGCAAACAGACACACACACACACACACCACATTCATGCTCAACTCTGAGCTTTGCCCCCCAACATCATCAGTTCCGCTTGTGCTTCTTTGTTCCACATTTGAGCATTAGTGCATGTAATTCAAAATACAATAAAAAGAAGAAAAAAAAAAAAGAAAGTTACGGTTCTGAGCTGTTATTTAATTACCTCTCCGCCTATAAACTTCATTTCTTCACTTGGAATCTGTTTCAGTATACCATCAACAGAACGCCTGAGGGAGCCCTGTTTTATTTTTTACCAGCATTACCAGTCGGCTCACTATGCACATGTCAAGGAAGCACAGTTGGTTTGATATGCTCAATCTCCTCTAGTCCCACCTGGCAGGTAAACCCCAGTCTTTATCTACTTTCTCCTTTTCTCTTTCCCTTTCACACGGTCACGCCTTTATTTCTTTATCTGTGCTCCCAGAGGAAATCCGGTGCTAGGCAGCGGCCTGCAGAGCGCTTTCAGGCCTTGTCTGGGTTTTTTTCTGCTTTTCTATGTCTTTAACTTTCTCTTTCTTCGTTAGCCGCGGAGAAGAAAAAAAAAAAGGATGAGTGAGGATTAGCTCATGAAAGCAAAAGGTTGGATGTAAGAGAGAAAAAGGCAGAGAAACAGTGAAGGGGCGCCGGGAACGAGATTCTGCAGTTGGTTACCACGGCTACCGGAAAGCTGCTGATTGGCGAGTGCGACGTACTAGTGTGTGTCTGGGCCTGTGGGTCCATCTCTGTGGCTGACAAATGACCCAATACTACATGTGGAGAAAGGAGCATTTTAACGATCATTAGCAGCAGCTTCCCATTCATCAGCTGCGACTGGTCGGTTGCTCCCGTGTTGCACCATAACAAGCTGCAACACTCAAATACCCCGATTGTGAAACCTCCTGACCACAACACAGACATACACGCACACACACACACGCGCGTGCGACGTTGATTAACACCTTGCAACCTTTTCCTTACGCCAAAATGGGGCTGGAGATGAATTGAAATTCAATAACTTCCAGACACTTTGAAAAAGCACACTGCGTTAACGTTAGCCATCGTATGTGTAACCGTGATGTCAAGCTGAATACTGATGGTGTCAGGCTGTGTGAGCAGATAATGGAAAACTTGTTTGTCTCTGTAAGCATGTCAGGAAATTAAAAAATGGCCAAAAGTTCACACACCACAAACAAACAGTAGTTGATTATTTTACATTTTGCATTCTCGGTTGTTTTTGTTACATTAAGGTTAAGCCTTGTGACATGGTAGGTGACCGATTTGCATTATCCACAAAAGTCTGAATGCATAGGTCTTATCTTTGCCATAAAAATAGCTACTGCTATCAATATGTGTATATATAAATAATGCAACACAATTGTTGTCACAAATGTGGGTAGGCTATTTGTCATTTCAGAAGGTAGTTCCAGAAACGGTGGCTTGCGTTGGCTCCTTATGTTTTATTGGTTTGTTTTTTTTGTGCCTAACGTAACCAACTGTTTATAGCGGTGTTTGGTTGTAATAAACATTTTTGTAAAGACTTTCGCAAGGCCATAAGTCTGCATTTGTTTGTTAAGACTTTGCTGGCTGTTAATCTTATTTGAACTGAAGTTTATGTATAGGATATCTACAGATGTGGGACAAATGAAAGGAATGCCCAGCGTGAAGTTTCTCAGTATGGAGACGGCCCACCATGAGCCTCCAGAACAGCTTCAGTTCTATAGCTAACAGACATCACTAAATAGACCTTACGGTTAAAGTTGCAGACTGCCTTGTGAAGTTCTGATATGTATGTCATTGGGTTAAAGTTCAGCTGTACACGTAAACACAACTCTCCCGAGCCCCGGGGCAGCCCGGTAGCTCACCCAGGTACAGTATGAGAGTTAGTCTGTCTCTATGTGCAATATCTGATGTAGACATTTAGCTTTCAACAGACATGGACCGCTTTCTAGCAACCCGCAGAGCACATGATGTTCAGGCCACAAGCGCCGGCTCGAGGCTAGTTGAATGACGCAGAGATGGTGGTGTGATAAAACTGTGCTGACACTAGAAAAGGAGGTCTCATTCACAAGCAGAAATGAATCCAGAGGGTTGTGGAAAGTTCTCTACTGTGATAGATAGCTGGTTGCACACATGCAACATTCCCTCTGAATAGCAATGACTTGACAAAAACAATCTAGATCAACCAGCTTTGAACCAGTCCCATCCAGAGAGGGGGGACAAATGAGCACAGGGGGGTAAAGTGGAAAGTTACTGGAACTGTAGAAAGTCAATAAAGGTGGCATTTTTCCATAATGACAAAGATGTAGAAAAGAGTTTTAAAACTTTAAGTTGGGAATCCCCAGTTCTGTTATACCAAACCCGAAACCTGTAACACTCCAAACTACCATGACCATATTTTGAATTCCATTTGCCTGTGTTATGAATGGCATATCTGTATCTGTGTGAGAGAATGAGCAGAGTATGCAGAGTCATAATGAAGGCCACATTCACATAGCCAGTCAATGAACGGTGAGAAAGGAACGCAAGGAAAGGGTCTGTGCTTTCTGGGTTTTTTTTTTTACTATCTTCACCTAAGGAAGATTTCTAACTAGTAATTATTGACAATTTTTTACTACAGACAAAACACCGTCTTTACCACGTTTTCGAGAGGCTGAAGACAGTATGACAAAAAAAGCAGTTCTTAAGAATTCAACCCTTCTGAGTGATGGCTTTGTTACATTGATTCGCAAAAACATTCACAAGGATGCAGGATTTGAACACGTGGGGGTGAGATAGGAAAAGAGGATCACAGTTCAAGCCATTCACCCAAAGAGAGTCACAAGGAGAAGAAGCTGGCTCTTAAAACACTTAAAAATGTCATGTGTCCCAACTGTAGCTGCGCAACACTTCATGCAAGTTGCAACACTTGGGATGTGTGCACGCAAACACCTCATGGGCTTGCGCACACACGCACGTACCTTGAGGTGTCCTTGGGCCCAGATTACAGCGTGGATCACAATGCTTCATATGTTTTTGTTTACTCACTGTTGGAGCCATGTGACTGATGAAATAATGTTTAGAAAGCGACATAGAGAAGTGTCATGGTGTTCTAGCTGGTGAAACAAGATGATGTCATATATAAAGAGGGTGCGTATCAAGTTCCGAGTTCAGTGAGTCAGTGTGAAATGTGTGCTATGACCTCTGCCTTACAGTGTGAGAAACAGTCCATGACGGGATCACAGGATTATAAGTGACTTGGCAGGATCAAATGAAACAGCTTAATTTCCAAGGTTTAGATAAACCATTGGAGGAAAAACACACACTGTAAAAACTTGAATGTTGTACTGAGATGATAAATTAAATCATATCGTCCACACTTTAACACTAGCAATCATATTAATAGAGTAAACATTTTAATTCATTTTTTGTATATAATATAATCCCACATTTCACAGTGGTTGTCAGACTGAAAACCAAACTTCCAAGTCTAAGAAACTCTCTGTAGGTCTCTGCAATCAGATTGTGCCATGGCATCTATGTGGACAAAGAAACCATTTCTAAAGCTTTGAATGTCTATAGGAGCACAGTCCATTATTGTGAAAAGGATGATGTTTCCACCAAGTGTCTTTATAGAGCTAGACGTCTGGCCAAACTGAGGTACCGGGCAAGAAGAGGCTTCGTTCTGGATGATAACCAGGAACCCAGCGGCCACTGCGACAGAGCTTCCTAACTACTCTGTAGAGGAGTGGAAGGACACGCCGGAAAGAAGGCATTTATGATAGAGTGGATAGAGTCACTTTCACTGAGTGAAAAGCATGTGACCACACCCCTTAGTGTTTACCTAAAAGCCACTTAAAGGACTTTGACAACAGGATGAATTACTCTCTGGTCTGATGAGAAAAAATTAAACAGTTGGCTTGAACTACAAGAAGTCCTTGAAGAAAAACTTGCTTCAGATATACGACTTCAGACTAGGAAGAAAGCTCACCTCCAGCCTGACCTGAGGAGAGACCTGAAGATGGCAATTTACAGACACTCCCCATCCAATTTGACTAAGTTTCAGATAATCTACCTTGAAGAACGGGAGCAACTGCCAGAGGCATAAAGCTTCTTTTACAAGGAACTGAATAAAGGCTTTGTCATTATTGGAAGAACAACCAGTGTTGCCGGAACCACCAGGCTTTCAGACAGAAAATAGCGTAAGGTGATTTTGCTGGTGCCTCCTGCATTGCCTAACCCACTATCTCAACACAGTGGTCTCATTGAAATGAATGAGCGGGCAGCCCCTTTTTACGCAGTGCTTATGTCAGTCCAAAAATTTGGTTTAGTGTCATAATAAAAATAATGATCTCACAGTTCAAATGCAGCATAACCCCATAATTCTCATCTTTTTCAAGACCATCATCACCATCATATGATTACAATTACTGTATTCATTATAACCTCTAGTACTTTTATCATTCTAGTGATGTCAGTTTCAATTTTTATAGCACAAAATTTGTGTCCAGTAAGAAAAAGAAAAAAAAAGGCCAACAATGTGAGCGCCTGTTCCTCCTTCCTTATCAATGTTCTCATCATTTCCACGAGTTCCATGTCTTCCTGCTCCTCCTCAAACCCTTCCGCCCCTTTTCATCACAATCGCAAAGGCATATTCAGGGAGTTAGGCCGGCTGCCAAAGAGCCCGTATGACCGGGATAGGTAGGAATTACTGTAGAGCTAAGCACTGAGCAGAGAAATCCACAGCACAGTGAGAACTTACAACTCAGGCATTTAGCTGATGCCCCCTACCAACTAGGGTAAGTCATGGTTTCCAGATTCTACTTCAGCAAGGGACAAGAGCAGATGCTTGATAATACTACGAAGGTCAAAGTCAAGGCAAAATACAAGGAAAATGGGAATCAAATACAACCCAAAAAGACTGACTGCTTAAGCTAACAGCCAAAAGGATGAAAAGGCAACCTCTTGGAAAGGAAAGTATGAAAAATACATATTGTACTTGCTGATGCCTGAAGAAGAGTGCATCCATTCGAATCGTATTTCTTAAAATGTCCATGCTTATTTAAAATTTAAGCATTTGCTCAAATAAATGGGGCTCTTTCTGCTCTGGTAGGGGTTCCCCTCGACTTATTTTTCTGTTAGTAATGAGAAACCTTGACAGTTTAAACAACAAGCTGACAGACAGCAGCTCTACACACAAAAGGACCCAACTGTCACTGCTTTGAAACAATTTTAGGATCAAGTGGGAGAGTTTGAAAGAAGGTGGTGTGATGATAATCATTCCCATAATAGTAATCAACCTTTCTTCGTTCTTCTTCTGCATGACAATGGACGCATGAAATCTGGAGTTCAGCCAGAAAGCATGACTTCTAAAAACTGCTCCAATTAGTCCCAGGCAAACAAAGATGAAAGTATCCTGCATGATACGTTTACGTTTACTAGCATTTGAGCTATTTCACACCCCTTTTGACTTTATGTTCTTGGGTAGACACCTTAAGCATGAGATCGTACAACAGACCTGGTTTAAATTGTGATGAATGATTTGCAAGCAGTGGAAGGGAAGCGAGAAAAATGAGGAAATTTAATTATTAACCCTTCCCTCAGTGGTGACATTTCCTGGTGTCTGTGCCAGGATCAGTGCGTCTGTATGTACTCTTTCGTTTCTTTTTAGACCTTGGAGCTGGCTCTGTGTGTGTCCATGTGCGAGTGAGTGTGCGCACGTGTTGAGCCGGCGGTGAGACCATGAATTAAAGAGGAGATTAATGAGTCAGGACATGGAGGCTCAGACTCCAATCTGTTCCCTGCCCCACTCAGGGGGCTGTCTCTCCACAAAACCCCATTCTGTCAGCAAACACACACACATACACACATATATGTACACTGCTGTGGCACAGCAGGACGGCCAAGGACTCAGGACTGTGTGTGTACGTCTGGTAGAGAGAGCACACGTTTATGTAAGTGTAAAGACAGAAGGAGACTAGAGAGGGCTAGCTGCAGCAAAGAAGACAGGCATTCTCTCTGACTGCATGTCTCCCACAGTATAACCCACCACCCTGTAGGCCATCACCCCACCCAGACACCTCACCATGACCCTGAGACCTGCCATCTGTTTAGAAAACAGAGAGACAAAAACAAAGAGAGGAAACAGTGAAACTGAGTAAGAATGAAAACCAGAAATTCAAGCAGGGAATGAGACAAAATAAGAGAGAAAAATGAGACAAACCTAGAACAAAAGAACCAGGGTGAAGCAAGCTGCAGGGAGAAACAAAGCCTGATGAGAACGAGCGGAAACTGAAAAGGGGGAAACCCATGAGGAGGAAAGTGTGTGGAGAGAGGACCGACTTTCCTTGACACTACACTTCTGTGCATTTTCAGAAAGTTGGAGGAATGCCTCGGCAGAAGTCCGTTTTTGTTCTCTCCTTCTGTTATCTCCGCTCTCTTATTGCAGAGCCACTGAAGATAACTTTTGCAGTTATTGCTTTGCCCCCCTTGGCAATTCAAACAAACCCATGATGAATATAACGATGATGGCCTTGATGCTCTTTATCATCATTCAGTCCTTGTGCTATATGAGATTGGGCGCCGCATTACCATGAAATACTCATCAACCCTCTCTATCCATCCCTCAGCTCTCCCACTTTAATACATGCCATGAGACTCACTAATCCCATGATATGCCTCATAATCTGATCACAGATATGAGCATAGAGAGAGAAACACAGACAGGAGAGCAGGGAAAAGACAGAGCGAGAGAGAGAAGGATGGAGAAGGATGAAATGCAATCAGAGAGAGGAGAGGGACACGTGCAGATGCTTGGGCTTTGCTCTCATCTGTGTGAATTCAGAAGATGGGAGAAATAAAAAGGAATCTGTCGCCGGGGGAAGTGCAGGGACGTGGGCTGGAGCAGAGAGGTAAAAAAAAAATGAGGGGGCAAACAGACAGGAGAGGGGAGAATGGAGAGGAAGATGGAAGGAGGGGGGGAAACACTTGCTTGTGACCTGATTTCACCACTAAGCCTCGGAGAAGTGGAGCAGCACGTACGCAACCGAACGCAGCGTCTTCACTCTCAAAACATCCAGCTGTTCTGTTCGTTCGACATGTGAGCTGCACGTATAGAAACGCACACCACAAACAAACCGCACCATACATCCAGTGTAACCTCTTAACCTACATACTGCATCCTCATCAAGCTGAGTCACTGGCCTCGTCTTCCTCTCGGTTTGCCTTCCTCGCCATCTGTATCTGCCTCTCTCTACCCCCGTCTTCTTCATTCCCTGTCTTCAGCTGCATGTTGCCAGACTCCTCCAGGGTGGGGGGTGGGGTGGGGGGGGCATAAAATGGTGCACTGCAATGGAAGTCTGATGTCTACCAGTCTGGCAAAGATGGTCTAATAGCTCCACGCTCGGCAGTGTGATGGCAGTATAGACGCACTCATCTATTACACAGCTGGATATCTGTCCCGTATACATAAACAATGTCTGGGTATGGAACATACGGACGTCTGCTGTGATGAAAGTGTGTGTGTTTCTAAATGAGAGAAAGGAGAAACTGAGAGGGAGATTCTGATGCAGTCTGAATGCGGCAAATGTAGTCATTAGAGACTATATGTGTTTCCCTCTGGGTGTGTATCTACAGGTCTTTGACATGAGCAATTGATATTCGTAGAAGCTGTAAACACACACACACACACACACACACACACACACGCACACACACGCAGAGGGGAGTTGTTGTTAAAGGTCTGCTCTGGCAATGACTTTTATTAGAACTGATCAGACAAGCGGTTCAATCCATTCATTGAGTGTCAGTTTGCTTCTTCCATGAGCTAAAACATCCTTCTACATCAGTATACACAGTTTTTCTTTAACTTTTTTTACTATCGCAATCAAGACATTACAAATGTTCATTCAAATCCATCCGCATCTGAAGTTTTGCTGCGTGTCACCCTGGTTCTAATGCCCTTTGCACTAGTTTGTACATCTAAAATAGAGCAAAAGGCAGACTGGATGATCCTGCAGAGATGGTACAGCCCAATTTTCCACAAACATGAGCGTGTATCCGCCTCCAGCGTCCTCACGAGAATAGTTTGGTTACGTCCCTCCCTCTAAAGGCAAACAGGAGTCTCTATACAGACACCCATTTTCACGTCGTCACATAAACACACACCTAAAAACAGGTGACATGTCCCTGATGTTCTTGTCATTGAGCTGGAGGCAACTGAATCGCACAATCTGTTGGCTGCCATTTTCAATCTGTGACTCTGACACACACCATTGAGTACAAGCACAAGCACGCACGCAGGCGCACACACGCACGTCGGATCTCACAGATCATGAAAACCTAATGCATGAGCCTAAACACATGCATACAAAAACAACAGAGAGACTTCCACGGCTGAGCAGCTACATTCATATGAAAACATTCAGAGATCAATCTGCATAGAGCCGCCCACCACACAGAGGCGTGTATTGACGGCGCTCTAACAAAAGTGCCCGCCATTGATCCAATGCAAAAAGGTTTGCAGGAGCTTTGTCTGTGTGTGTGAACTCTGTATGTGTCACAAGTTAAAGAATGAGACAAGGACAAAGTCGCTTTTAGATCAACGATGGCTTTGTCTCCGACGACACACCTGCGGGCACAACCAAAAAAGCCAGTATAGCACATTCCTGTGTATGTATGTGTGTGTATGTGGCCACAGGTCCTTTGTTTGAGGTAGTCACATGATCAGTCCGCCGTCACCTCCCCTCTGCAGCGTGCTACCACCCAATAAAATGCTCAAATATATATGAGACAACAACAACCCGCGCCACGCTGCGCGTTTGTTTGTAATAACAAACAAACACACGATCAGTTCATGGAAACTTTGCTTGACGAGCAAAACGCTGTCCTTAAACTGAAACCCAGAAAGCTTCAAAAAAACATCTCTCCTAATTAGCCACACGCGAGCCATTAGGAAGAAGAGGAAGGGATGGAGGGAGATAAGGAGGGAGTAAAGGAGGGATGAAGGGAAAGATGAAGGGATGGTGGCAGCTGCATGGTGGGGATAGAGGTGCGGGGGTAGAGACCAGGGATCAAGTCGGAGGGAATCGATAACGCTGATGATGATGTTACGAGCGATGTGTGTCTATTTTTTATAAACAAACTGACAAACATTGGAAAAGGAACCGGAACACGGGTCCACGGGGTTAACGGAGAGATTGGCGAGGCGTGTTGTAGCACGACTGCACTGTAGTGTGTTATAAAACCACTATAGTCTGTAAGGTAGACAAGACATAGATGGATGCAGACTTGGCGGGAAAAGGATGAAATGGAGGGGGGGACGGGGAGGAAGGGCAGACAAGAGGCAAAATAAAGGAGAGCATGATTAATAGAGGAGGAGGGGGGGAGGGGGCAGGGGGAGGTTCAGATAGAAAATAAAAGCTACAGATATCGATTGGTGGCAGTGGCAGGACAGACACAGAGGGAGAGACGTATAGAAGATACGAAGGGTGGGGTGCAGGAGGGAGTGAGAGGAGGAGAGTGAAAGAGAGATGGAGGCGGGCTGGATAGCTCCCAAGGGAGAGATTTCCTGCTTTTCTCTGGTATGGTAGTCTGACAGACGACTCTGTGGATCTAACAGCCTATCCTATGTGCATGTTAATTACATAGAGGGGGGGGTGCACAGAAAGAGAGAGAGGGAGAGAGAGAAAGAGAGAGAGAGAGAAAGTCTGGCACAAAGGAAGCTCAGGTGTTTCCCTTGTCAAAACAAGTCAATGGACTTCCCCTTCATGGGCCTTAAATTACAGCCTCAGTGTCGAACCACAGTGCAACCAGCATGCATACATTTCTAATCACACATAAAGATAAACATACTGTTTATGTTACAATATCTAATATATCTGTTAGAGTTAACACCTCCCGTGACAAGGTCAAAACAAACAACGTGTTAGTCCATCCCTCAATATTTAAGATTTACCTATCCTTTCTTTGGCTTTCAGCCCAAAGCCCATTGGTTCCTACTGAAGGTGTCAATCTTTCGGTCATCAAAATATAGTTTTATTATCTAAAAACTGAATTCAATAATTTCCTAAAACAGCTGGGAACTGTAGTTTCTAGTAAACGTCACTTAAACAAGAGTAAACAGTGAATTTGTCAGGGACTAGTGAATGGGGGATGAATCCATATTTGGTGCTATAGTGAGTATTTGGAGCAGCAGAAAGGTGTATGAGGGACGGAGACAAAACAAACTACAATGTGTGTGTGTGTGTGTGTGTGTGTGTGTAAGTGTGTGTTGAGGAACATGTTACCAAGTGCAGCAGTGAGGTTTACTAATATGTTTTTAATAGGTTCTGGACAACAATGGAGCTCAATGGCACAGAGGAAGACGAGATCTCAGGCTGTGACACAAACACAATACTTGTTAGTAGGATGAATTCATTAGTGTTGGCATTTCATGGGAATTGTTGACAATAAGAAAAATATAGAATATCAGCAGACTGCTGAACGGGGCATGAGAACACGTAATGTAAACAGCTATACGTGGCAGAGGTGATAAAACAAATAGGATAACAAGGCAATAGAGAAAGACTTTCTCTGCTCGTGGACATTTTTCTTGTAGTTAACTTTTCCTTGACCTTACCGAGGCCGTTGACAGAACAAAGCAGAACAACTGGGATAATGGTCTGTTTTTTCTCTGTCGTTTCTCTACAGGAACCCTCCACTCCCCCCCTACCCAGCCTCCATCCAACTCCAGCCAAGCTTCCCCAGACCGTGGTGGTGCGGTTCTTCTAAACGAGTTTAGCCTTTATTAGTCTGTCAGAGGGGAAAAAAACATTGTTTCCCCCAGTAGCAGGTGGAGATATTATTCATCTATAATTGGTAATAACCCCACACCCCCACCCTGAGGCGGCTCAATCTCCACTGAGTAATCACTGCCATCGCCTGCTCTGCTGGAAACAGCATTATTAGGTCGACGGCACTGTCTCTACCTCTGCTGTCTGCCAAGGTTTATTATCTGACAATATATGGCTTTACTCCTGTGCTTCGTTTAAAACCACAGGCTGTGGAGGGAGAATCTGGCTGGGCACATTTATCTCGCACCCAAAGCTACACCCAAATATCTCTGCACGCTGGACAGTGGAGGCTCCAAAATAAGCCCCAGTGGGATCATTTAAGCCGAGGCTTCATCAGTTTTGCTCTGTTGTGCAAAACACCTTTCAGTTTTCAATAGTGACTACTGTCAGCTACCACTGTTAGTACTGTCACCTCAGTTCACAAGACTCCTTGTCTCGCTGCTTGTGTTTATGTAGTGAAAATTTGCATGAGAACGCAGCTGAAATTCAGACTAATTAAAAGTGGGACAGATTTAGGGCTGCAACTAACAATTATTTTCAATTCAGAGCCTTAACATGATGGGTTCATTATTTTTATTAACATTTAGTTTTGCCATAAAATAGCAGGGGAAAAAAATGTATTCACATTGCTCACTTTATCTGAGCAACAGCTGACAAATGTCACAAAAGCATCAAACCTTCACATCTAAGATGCTGGAAGCAGATAATATTTAGTGCAAAAAATGCACATGAACAATGCAACAATGAATCACAATGATTGCAAATATCCAATTTACATTTAATTTTTTTGTCTATTATCAACAAGGGAAAACATTCCTAATAAGCCCATAATAAAAGTCCAATAAAATTTTCTCCTCCTTATGATGTTTCTTCCAATGAAGGTGTTTGCAACATAAATGACACATTTTACTGTAAACCAATCAGATTTGTCGATACTGAGTTATTAAAGACGTGCCTGCTGATCCCAGAAAATAACATTTTAGATTAAGGTCACATGTTTTGCATATTTTTACTCCTCTGTTTTTCGATAACTACAAATTCTTTTTAAATCAAAATTTAAGTTTGAATATTACTTGTACATGTTTATATGTAGTTTATTTTATTATACTGTTACAAGTTTACGTTTACTGTCTCCTCACAATGACGACATGTTGTAAGTTTAGCTTTCTGCTGGAAGGCTGGTCAAAGCTATTTCAAATAACATTTACAGGCCACAGGATAGGAGTGGGGACAAAATGAAAAAAGCTATTGAAAGCTAAGAGATTACACTTTTGAATGGAAAAAAATTGTGTTGTTAAGATTTTATGAAGGTATTTATCAACAAAGCTTATCTGGAACCGGCATGGACTTTAAAGCGTATGTTATAGGTACCCATTAAGCCCATAACCACTTTTGAAAAATTAAACAATAAAAATATTAGAAATGGGTATAACTATAATTGTTGACACTTCAAATGAGAGCTTGACTTTAATTTTATCTAAAAAGGGGTAGTTTATATATATTAAAAATGTGTTAAATTTTTGTCCCAATCTTTCCAAACAGAAAATATTTGAAAAACTGAAAAGCGGCAATAAAATCATAAGAGTGATCGAGTAACTGAGTGAGAGAGACAGTGCGAAAGAGAAAGTGACCTTGCTGCTGCTTAGAGCAGACTAATATTTCATCAGCTAACACTGAGGGCACACCTGCCTCACAGCTATGCTCAGGATCCCACATCTGCCAACGGCTCTGTGCTTCATCCCTGTGAGGAGGTGTCAGGGGAGGGAAGGAAGGAAGAAAGAGGGGAAATAAAAAGACAGAATGCAAGACAAAGTCTCACGTGGGTTTAGTCAGGGACAGACTCATTTCAGGAAAAGTGTAGGTTGGCTTTGAACAGACAAACCACAAAGAAGAAAGTGAAATTATATTGTGACAAAGAGGGGAAAAGCAAGAGAGTGACGGAAAGAAATGATAGCGATAAACCACCTTCCAAATTGTATATTTTAGCTTGCCACTGCAGCTTGGGACTACCCCTGTGGCAACATTTCAATACCTAACACGGGACACATAAGCAAACACTCTCTCCCCAGCGCCAGGTGACTGGACCGACAACAGTATAAAAGTGAATTATCCAAAGCTTAGTAGGGAAGGAAGTGGCATCATGTGCTCAAGACAACGCTATCCTGCAGCAGGAGAAGTGAAACCGTATAAATGGATGCTCTCAACATGCTGATTCAACATTTCAGATGAAGTCATTCACTTCTCCAAGTCTAGGTTACACTGACATGCAAGCCGCTAACCATAAGCTGCAATAGCATGCTAACTGATGATGTTAGTTCAACTTGTTGCTAAGCAAACTGTGTTGTACGAATCTGAGGGTGTGTGTGTGGGCGCCAAGATAATTTTGACTACATGAGATCATGGAGATCAACCACACATGACAGATGTGTTGATTACATAGTGTTGATGACAGTGACGGTAAAAGCACATATTAGTCAGGATGAGAAAAATATATAAACCATTACATCAAGCTCTTCATTGATCTATTTTCACCCTGAATTTGTCTCGTTTGTAAACAAGTATCTCTATAAACAGCTGTTTAGGTATCAGGACAAAATGATAACAATATAATAATAAGTAATAATTATTTCCCCATTGTCTCTCTGTGTTTTTAGCTATACAGACGATCTCCTGGGAATTTGGGAAACTTACATAGCACCAACAAGATTTTGCGGTACTAATGTCAACGTGCTGCCATGCTAATAATGACAAGGCTAACATGCTGATGTTTAGCAAATAATGTTCACAATGCTAATATTTACTAAATAGCACTAAAGTGATGTGAAGTACAGTTAAGGCTGAAGGGAATGCCATTACTTTTGCAGGAAAATGGTCATAAACCAAAGTATTGGAGACGTTAAAATGTTGACGTCACGGTGGGCGAAAATGTTTAGCGGACCATCCATGTTACAAATAACAGATCATCCTGAAAGGGACGTGTATGTGTGTGCAACAGTTCATGGCAAACCATCCAATACACACTGAACCAAAAATCTCAACCTGATGGTGGCATTAGAGTAAAAGTCAGGGATTACCAAAGTTATTAGGAGTCATTCTCTGGGGGCTGTGACTGACTGTACACAATGTTATGCTAATCCATTCAGGACTTGTTGAGATATTTCAGTCTGGACCGGTTTCCAGTAACATCCCTTCAACAAAGGAACTACTAATATCACTATGTTGCAAAGCTTTAGCCTCTACCATCACATGTAATATCCCGTCACCTGTTTCTATAACCTCTTCCCTGCTTTCCCCCTCTCTTCTGTGTTATCTCCAGGTTTCAGTCCAACATTGAATTAAATGCAGTGCAAACAACAACAAAGCCCCACTGTCTGCCCAATAGGATTTTCTTCTAGGTGTGCTGTTAAGCCACTGGGATTTCAGTTTCTATAGGATCGACCTTCGACCTGGCGATATGCAGCGCTGGAGCAAATATAAACAGCCCCTCCCCTCGCTCTTCTTCATACCATCAATTGGCCAGCACAAAGGAAAAGAGCTGACCTTAACTGTCCTGGAAGACTTCACGAGAGTCTGTGCGCGCGCACACACACACACACACACACACACACACACTCTGGGATCATCAGTACCAGAACGGCCCACCTTCCAGCTAAACCCAGAAAAAAATCCCCGAGCTTTCATCTGCATCCAGCTGCCTTGGTGAAGAACATAACTGAGGCGTGGACTGTGCGGGGGGCGGGGGGGCATGGACAGATAGTGGACGATAAAAAAAAAGAAGAAAAGCAAAGCACATAGCCAATCAACTGACCAGAGTAAAACAAAGGGCTATCTGTAAAAGCCCTGGACTTCATCCCGCCCTGTGATGAGAAAACTTCGATCCCCAGGCAGGCAGGCTGCAGAGAGCTATAAAGCACTGATGCTGCCTGTTAAGCTCCCACTTCGATTCAGCTCATTGAGCTCCATGCTGCTGATCAATTAGAGAACAGCTGAACCAGCTGCTGACCACACATTCTGTTTTTAAGCACAGATGGTTTTATCATGTGTACTGCCTGTTATCTGGGTCTCTCTACAGTTTGGTTGCAGAGGCAACCCCACCCCAACCCCCGCCATGTTAAATGTTATCATGCTGGCTTATCTGGACCCATCTGCAAGTCACAACATGTATGATGGGATAAAAAAAATATGCTCTGGATTTTCTTTCCCCAGTGTCACAGGAGGTTAGGCCAGGCAGACAGTCACTGTTCAGACAGACAGCTGACCAGCATACCAACACACTTACCACACACAAATCTGATCTTTAAATATTTAAGAGACACAGAGAACCACATATGAAGCTGCACATGCAACCAAAAACACCATCATATCAGCAACAGCCATTAACTTTTATACACACTTTCCTCAACTAGCTGCCAAAATAGGTACAGGATTTATTCTTATTTTCCAGTGGTGCTGCCAGCAGTGGTGTGTAGAAAAAGTGTCAACATGGAAATGTTCACCTTGCCCATATAATTGAGCCCAGTCGCATTAGAGATTATGAAAGGGGCTATACAAGCAAACAGCATCATAACACAAGCACTGTAACACACTTTCCTCTGTGTATATCTGCGTAAGAGGACTCACCCATCCTCCTTGGCTCTGGATCCAGAGCTCAATGTGGTTGTCCAGGTAGACCGTCATCCACTCTATGATCCTGCCCACCAGTGGACTCATCTCCTTCTCCACGCACTCCACACACAGCGCCCCGCCGAATGCAAAAAGCCCTACGATGCGGCCCCAGTTGACTCCGTCCCGGAAAACCTCGTCCATCACGCTCTCGAAGCTTTGGTAGGCAGTGGCCGGCGTGATGTGGAGCTGGTTGTGCAGATCGCTGAAGGCGCGGGCGTATCGCAGCTCAAACTCGTTGGCCGAGTCCCGGAGAGCTTCTTTCACCGCGTCCAGGTTCGTCGTCGATGGTAACTGTTGCTGCCGTAGTGGGGACGCTGGGGGGGACCCGGCACTCATACCGTTAAAAGTCCCGTTGGTGTGCGTCGCTACCCGCTGTTCCTCACCCAACCCTGCCTCCCCACCATCAGTCCTGTTCGGAGGCTCTATGAGTCCCAAGTGGTTGAGGGGATAGTTTCTCTGGGAGAGTTTATAATTTATGTAGTAAACCACCAGTTCTCTGTTTTGAGACATTTTGTTTAAATATGCCTTTCCTCTTCGCTCCGGTCCGTCTCTGCGCTTCTCGTCTCTTGCCTTGCTGTGTTTGAGTGAACACAAACTGTGCTGGGCTTTCTCCCTGCGTTTCCTCCGTTCAGACCACCATGGTCAGCTGATATCCAGAGGACCAAACCAAAACTACACAAGGCTGACAAATCAGCTCAAGCCCTGTAGAGAGACAACAATGAAAGGTCAAAGTCTGGATAGCCTATAAGCATGCTGTGATCACATGTGTGTGTATGTGTGAGGAAAGATGGGTGTACGGGGATGGCTCAAATTAAATTTGGACAGGAAGGGTCAAAGTGCATCTCTCTAATTGGGCTGTTACATATGGAGCAGATGGCAATGATATTAATGAGACAATAGTGAAGTGAGTGTGCGAGTGTGTGTGAGAGAGAGAAGGGGAGAGAGAGGACAAAGGACAGTGTTAAGAGACAAAGGGAGGGAGTGAGGAAGGTGAGGTTTAGGTGAGATCAGAGGGTCAGTCTGACTTGAAGATCCACTCAGGTAATCTCAATCTCCTATTCAGTGACCTCTGAACTTCAGTCTGAGCTTTTAGGCAACCTTGGTGGTCTTAGCTGCAGGCTGTCTGTTACTTACAGGATGATCTGCTTACGACTCAAGCATGCCCTTGAATCTCCATACAAAAAAAAGGACTTTCCCCTGATATTTCCAGCATCCAACAAGTTATTATCTCACTACTGGTGATGGACGTTGGTCTGAATGCATAAACACATTATTACAGCTTCCATTCTGGGATTATTATAAGACTGACATTGCAATATTTATCTTTTCTGCAATATTTACATTAAATAAATACAGGAATATTCACCAGATGACTTCAATTGCTCTGGTTTAAAAGAATTAAGCATCACAGTATTATTGGGGTAATTTTGTAGGGGAATAAAATCAAATGAGCTTTTTAGTCTGAGCCTTAAAGTGCATCCCATCCTTTCTTGAGCTTTAATGCAATAAACATATTTAAAAACAAAATGTTAAAAATAAAAGAGCAGCTATACACCAGCCCCCTCTTTTTGCAACCAAATCCACTGTTTCGGTGGTTTTGTCCTGTCCCTCACTCATTTTTTAAGCTGTTGCGGACAACTAACAGGGGTGGGGCTGCTTTGTTTTGATAAACTGATCAAGAATAATATTGTGATTGGTGGTTCACTCTGCATGCAAAGCCTACATGTCACTCACTAGCAACCAACTCTTTGTAAGTAAATTATATTCCATTAGACAGACTTGTGTCGTAGATTAGTCATGGAAAATGATAATTGTGCGAGTTTTTCTTTTGTATCAAGCAGCAAAAAAAAGTTTAGGTGTTTGATTTAATTTTACTTGCTTGACATTGCACGTCTTGCGATATGACTATTGCCCATTGGCAATATTGGCCTTATAGTTGATGATCAAATAAAGATATTGATAAACTACTTTGCTTGCAATGTCTGTGATTTATCTGTGTGTAGAATGCAGTAAACTTTTAATAACCTCAAAGTTGGAAAATCTGTTAGCAAACATAGTTTACAAAAGTTCAATCTTACATCACGGGTAATTACATTAGTCTTGTGTGTTAAAATGACACACAGGAAGTAACCCTTATTAGCACTCAAGGGTCAAATGCAGGCGAGACAAATATCTGGTGTTTTGGTTAAACAGTTTGTGTGTGAATGTACATTGATAATGTGAATAAAATCCTTGATAAACTGCAAGTGTTTAATAATAAAACCATAAAGTGCAGTATGTAGCTGTTGAGAAACAGAAGACATGTGATTGTAAAATAAAGCTTTATATCTATATAATTCATTCTTATTACAGCTGCAATGAGTAGTCGATTCACTTCTCAGTCAAATAAAGTTGAAAATGAAATCGGCAACTATTTTGACAATTGGTTAATCTGTCATTTTTCAAGCAGAAATGACAAACTCTGTTTCCTGCTTTTTACACTGTGAGGATTTGAAGCTCTTCTTTGCTGTAAAACTAAAAATCTTTCGGTTTTGAACTGAAAGTTAGATCTCCTTGGGGTGTGGGAAATTATGACAGTATATGCATGTTTTAACAAAACTATTAACAGAGAAAATAATCTATAATTAATCTATTAAGAAATTAACTGTTAGTTGCAGCCCTAATTTGAAAAGGCCTTTATTTTATTTTTATTAATAAGTAGTTAGTTATATGCAATTTGTGCATCAACACAATTCTCTGTCTGTCCTCTGACACTGTCTTAACTATTCTAGTGTTCAGCCCAGCGATATATTGATTAATAAATAATTGGTGATGTTACCTTTGGTTAACGATTATAAAGGGAAACAACCACTTTCCTTACAAAACACATTTACACAGTTTTAATAGTATTACTGTAATGTATAGTAAAAACGAACTTCATTAAAGATTTATGTCAGTAAGCTTCAGCCAGTAGACTGAGTGTAAGAGGCCCTCCATCTCTGAAACAAAAGACAATCTGAGAGAGCCGCTGTCTGACAAAGCCTTTCCCTCATCTTCTGTTGTCAATCATAATTCTCCCATAATCTCGCCATTAAGTGGTGCATACAGGCACACAAAAAGATGTGGGAGGAACCTGACCTGCTGATGATCCCAAACTGTCTGCTGGTTATCAGGTGCGAACCTGACCTTTTCCATAACAATACTGACATTTAAGCTGATAAGTGGTGGACCTAATAATTAGTGTGTGGGGTAAGTGGAAGAGAAGCTCCATGCAAATAGTCCTGATGACATTACATAACTACTCTTCCTCAAAGCACAATGGAAGCGCGATATGCTCCCACCTGGACAAACGCGCAATGTGCTGTAGTTTCATCAAGCGCCTCAAAAGTTAAACTTCTCACTAACACACTCTGCCATAATTCTGGTGAAAGAAACAGAACAGCACATAAAGACCCACAAGGCAGCAGTGTTTACAATGGCCACATGGTCCCAAGCTACCAACACGTGGCTCGGGTTTTAATAGCCCAGCACTGATGTAAACACGACGGAGCTCCTACCGGAGTCGCAACGTAATGCGGCACCTGAACGCAACATTTGTAACCTCTCAAATATTAACTAAATTAAAGTAAAACTGAAACATGTTCGTATTTATTACGCTGGAATCTGGACTGTAACTTGCAGATAAACCAACCAGGGTAACGTCACGTTAGCAATACTGTACTGCCTCTGTAGGCTGCTGATCGCGTGAGTCCCATCTGTGTTTCGAGGTAAACCTCCAGTTTAAACATTAATTGATATTTCCATTTCGACCGCCCTCATCTATGAAGACTGCACAAGATATGATCACTAATATTAGTGTCTTACCAGCAGTGCTGAATAAAATCACATGGAGTTATCCTCGGTTCGTTCACCGCTTCCCCACAGTCACAATGTCCCAAATCTGTCAGTCTGTCGCTCAGTCTGAACTAAAGCTGTCAGAATCCAAGAATGTAAGATAGCCACTTTGTGTACGGGAGTGTGTGCGCTTGCACGTATTCTCTTAGCTCTCCCCCCTCATCTCTTTGCATGCTCAGCCCTCCCTCTATTACGTAAGAGGACGCCTTCAGGGAGCAGGACTCACGATCATTCGAGACTATTCGTTCATACTGGGCCTTTTAAACCCAGGACTACAAACACACATGATAAAACAATCTAACCGCGAGACGAAAAGATTTCCTGTTTCTGCTCTACAAGCAGTGTGAAGATAAATAAAAGTCAGTTAATTTCTCGATTCTGTGTGCACAACTAGTCACTCTTTGTTCACATTTTATCTGTCACAGAGCTTATTCTGTTCATTACATTGGCTTCAAAATATAAATGACACGACTGGCGCATTACTCTCCTCTAGCACATCACTGCGGCGCTATTGAGCTCCGTGCCTCGTTGCGTTGGTCAAACATTTCGGTATTTCCAATCCAAAGCACACCTCACAAATTGAATTCACCTGCAGTGGATGAACAAGCTCAGTAGGAGCTCCAGCAGGCAGTACAGGCCAATCCCTTCTCCTGTCATAAATACAGGGCTGAGACCTTTAATCACATAAAAATGCCGATTCGCGACACCACCCTGTGCACCAGCTCTAAATACACATCACACTAACAATCAGTATTGCAAAACTATGTCTTAAAGCATTTCAACATTTCAGCAAGAGACAGCTCCGCCTATTAACGTGACTGTAGGAGGCTAACCTTACTGAAGATGGCTGTCACTATACACACAGGATAGGTGAAGTCGCACATCCCACTGTAAACATAGAAAGGTGTATTTATAGTGGCAAAATCCTTAACTGCAGTTTGCAAGTATGCTTTGCATGGAAGAGAATGACAATTGACGGAAAACGCTAGCAGGAAACCAAACGATGGTAACGCAGTCTCCCAAATCCGTCGGCCCCCCTTCTTCCTCCAAGTTGCTGGATTCACAGAGGAAAATCCAGCCCGTGTGCCACTCTTTCTCCAATAATTTCACTACATACATTAGATATACAGCCGTAGATTGGCCAGAAACTCTTACTTGTAGGGTGGGCTCCATAAAATCATGTCTGGCTCGCAATCCAGACCCCGGCAGGAATACTCCAATCCGTCATTACTATCCGGTCTGGCTAACGCCGACGGAGAACACTCAGCCAGCTAACTGGCTACAACAGATCCGCCCACTCCGCGCTCTCTACGTAACTTCTACGTAAAGTCTGCTTAGTCCAGGTCCACCCGGCCAGATAGATAGATACCTGCTTAATCTAGACAGAAGCGTACCATGCACGGTAGGGAGAATTTTGTAGTCTCCCCTCCAGAAAGTGGTCACTTCTTGGCTAAAATAATGAGACCTATCTGGACCGGCTAGCGTTAGCGCTAAAGCGGCTAACTAAAAGTGAGCTAGTTTCTGTTCGCTGGGGCCTCGCGTCGGTCCGACCACTATATTAATTATTTAAATTTGATAGCTGAGTGCAACTACAACATTTCTCGTTATCTAGTTACCAGCTTATGGATTAATAACATGATACAACATTATTTTCTTTAACAGCTCAATGTAGCAGCTGCTAGGCAGCTTTCCACCTTACTTGCCAAAACAAAGGATGTGTGAGGTTTCCATGGTGAGCTTTGTTAGTCTAGTTACCCCGCAAATGCAGCGCGCTTTAGGTCGACTTACTACTTGGAGCCCAGTGCCACCCTATGGACGTCTTTATATAGAAACACTGGAAATCCCTCTTCCACGTTTTCAACGCTCATAACTAAATGAACAAATAAATTACTTATTTTAAACACATATATGAGGGTAAGTGAGTCGGACTGATGGTTCAAGAGGCTGTCGTGTTCCAACGTAGGTTAAAGCTATCAGCAAACATGCAAGGGTAACAAATCACGTTTTGTCCTGTCAGTCAGAAAAATAACTACCAAGATTAATGACGCGTTGATTCTGTTCATTTGCCCCAGTATACCAGACATCACCACAGACCTGGACACTTGGGTAATGCAGCAAATATTCATGTTATAAGTGCCACCTCTGTTTATCAAGTAACAACTAAAGTAGTTAATTTAAAACTCAATCAGTAGTCACTGTAGTGGATCAGAATTCAGGTTTATTGATTACTTCACCAAATGCTTGGAAGATTACATCACAATATTATGTATAGAACCGTATAGCACTTTCATTTCTATGTATCTTACATTGAAAACTTTACAGTCTGCATTTCTTCATTTACTGTATATATATATTTATATATTCCCTAGCTTTAGGGAAGAAAAGTAGACATCCATAGTTGCAAGGGAAGGAATGCTTCTCAAAATATATTTAAATGCACTTTAAATAATTACATACATCCTTCTTTTTTTTTTAAAAAAAAGGTATGGAATAAACTATGACGGATCCAGGAAGCAGAGGCTCCGGTATCTCTGTAGATGCCAGTTTTGGTTTCGCTCCATTCCTGAACCTTTCTGTGGCTGAACTCTGCAACACTGATGGGCATTTGAAACCATTCAGAGCAAGTTGGTACACTGGGCGGTGCTAATACATGAGCAAAACTGTCAGCAACAGATGTGCAAAAGAGTGTGGGAAATAGACAAACACTGTGGCATCTTATAGGGCCAATTGATAGATTAGTGAAGGGTTTACGAGCCAGCTGGAATTGTAAAGCCAGGATGACTGACTCTATGTTAAGTCCTTCAGTTGTAAGGCTTACTGGGTCAACACACAAATGCAGAGGGAAGTAGCTAGTCTTTCAACCAACCTTTCATTGTAAACCAGCAATTATCCTGAACAATAATCATAAAACAAATTAAAGCAAGTGACCAAAATAAATAAATAAAATCTCACTGACGGGAAAGAATTACAGGACGGTTATGTGACAGGGAGCAGAGACTTCACAAAAAAGCCGCAATAGATCTTTGATAGTGTTGTTAGAGGTGCAGATGGTTTTCACCTGCAGCTGAGAGTTTCAGTCTAAACAACCCGCTACAGAATAACAAACATAAGAGATAACATAAACATGAAAGTGACAGACAATGATTTAAGATAGGCATTGACACATCAGGGTTCAGATATTACAACTTATTTTTATCACCAAACTCACAAGAAGGGCGACACTGAAGGTGTCATCATTTTATACCAGGCACAGGTGGCCAAAAGAGATGTTCGCAAAGGGAAAATGTAAGGGTCATCAAATTCAGTGGTGTTGTTAATTTTCTATAAGCATGTAGATAGACTTTTATGTTAAGTATTAAAAAAACAAACAGAAAACAATCCATCAGGTACAGGGGTTTGCAACAATATCAATAAATTATTTGTTTACAGTTCTTTTCTAGTCATTACAGTTTGAGATGAGAGTCTGGGGGATGATGAATGACTACAGTCAGCAGAGAGTGCTGGTCACAGTGCTGTTCATCCCCGAGAGAAAGAAGGGAGGAAGGACAGGGTAGAGGACTTTCCTACAAGCTGTAGGAAAGCTGAACACTTTAATGCAGAGTCCTGATCTGAGACAGAAAAGCTACAGTCTTTGTCGTCTTCCTCCTGACATTGCAGCCCCCTCTGTAATCTGCTCCAGTCTCTTATGTGTCCCAACTGTCAATTTACTTGTCACTGTCCGCCGTCATCTCAACATCTTCACCGTCCCTCCACCTGACCCTGCACCCATCCTAGGATGTGAGAGTCCGGGCAGGCGCTCCCTCGGGAGCAGCGATGTGGAAGACGGAGCCGATGCGCAGGAAGAAGCGCCTGAGGACGGCCCGCAGCTCAGGGATCAGGTCAAACTGCATCATTTCACACAGGTGGGGGTAGTAGCAGGAAGCATGGGGCTTGAACTGGAAAAGAAGGAGAAAATAAGAAAACGTAAATCACCACCACAATCTAATCCCTGCTAACTAAGGTATTTGCCAAATTTGGAAACATTTACAAAATACAGTACACGAAAGAGACTTGAAAGGTGATGCTCTGGGATGTGTGGGTGCTGCTGAGAGGCCATTTTTGGGTCTTCACTGATGTATTTTTTTGTTGTATTTTGCTGCTTTTACGAGTAATTTCATTGAATTACGAAATTTACATTTTGGCAAATAAGCACAATTTGTAGCACAAGATTTGTTTTACCCAAAATTCACAGCAGGCCTTGCAGCGAATGCTAACCACTTTAACAATGCTGAAATATTTTTTGTTGATGCAGTGGTTTTTGTGGTGTTGGCATTTTCTTACAAGACTGGCTGCATGGCGCCAACATTTCCTACTGCTTCAAGCTGCATGCTCGCAACAAAAAAAAAATGCTATAGTTTGGCCTAAATTCCCTGGAAAAAAACCCAAGTCACGGGCCAGGCTTCTATGAATCATCAGTGAATCATGGATTCAGTGCACGATTCATAGGTGACAGAAAAATATGAAGTAACTAAAATGACCAAACTCTTGTCCTTTACATACTCATCAAGTACCGGTGGGGACTAATGTGAATGCACACTAATCCCCAGGGAACCGTGCCACCACTCGTGTCACGTGACACAAAAAATGAGGTACCCCATGGGTAGACTGGTTTTTGAGGGTTAAGGCTTGGTTTTAGGGTTCAGATTACAATTGAGTTTAGATTGGGGTTAGGGTACTGGTTAAGGTTAAGCGTGTGGTTGTGATGGTTAGGGTTAAGGGGCTAGAGAATGCATTATGATGTCCCCAGGGGGATGGAGGAACAAATGTGTGTGCTTGTGCGTGTTCCTGCCTTATCATCGGGCAGCCGTAGCGTCCTGGTGAGCAGCAGCATCAGCAGGCTGTTCCAAGCCTCTCTGTGACTCTCTGAGGTCAGACTGATAAAGTAGGCCAGAGCTTCACTACACACCCTAAGAGAGACGACCCACACACACACACACACACACACACAGAGGATTATGACCAGCACAACACTGATATATCTTAAACACTGGATAGGCAGAAGTGTTCAGTCTGAATCAGAGCTACATTATTATTGTTGTTACTATAGAAGAGAGGGCCACAGCTACACATTCTGATCTACAGCACTAACACTAGTTATTTAATGTTTAACACCACACATACGTATTCTTGATGTAATACATGAGTCATCTACTCCAGTGCAGCTGCTCAGCGGCAAAAACAACAAGGTGATTTGTGTCAGGCTCTAGCATGCCAATATATTCTACAAAATACACACACACACACTGTACTGTGTCATAAATGTATAATGAGGTATGAGCCATGTGTCAAAAACAGCTCACTAAACACGGAACAAACAGCAGTGCTGTGCAAGTGACACATTTGGTGTTTATTTACAACCAGGCAATAAACACACCGTCTACATGTTGATATAATTTAAATGAACAACCGCAATAACCATGTTGTTTTTTAGAATCTGTTTTCTGTCTCTTAAATTAGCATTTTCTAAAAGATAAGTCTGTTGATATTGTATATTTTTTTTATTGTGAACTAATTCCACAATTACACTGAAACCACTATTAGTGTTGTTTGTTTATCCAAATCCTGCAACTAACAAGTGTTTTCACTATTGATTTTCACAATTAATCAATTAGTTGTCCAGAAAATTGTGAAAAATGTCCATCAGTGTTCGACAAAGTGATGTCCTTAAATGTCTCCTCTTTGAGTTTACCCCACATAGTGCACTGCCCTGCTGCTGCTAAGTGCATCAAATCTGTGACAGAAAACTGTTCTCAACAAATACAAGTCCTGTTTGAGTAACTAGCTGTTGTCTTTTAATGATAACACTGCCCATCTTAGCTGTGTCAGTCACTCAATGACCATGTCGTATGTTGTACTCACAGCAGCAGCCGTGTCTGAATGTCAGGCCAGGAGTCCTGCAGCTGACTGTCAGAGTACATCCTAAACAAGATCCTCAGGCTGCAGGCAAGACTGCTGGTCTCCTGCTTCAATAAGTTGGGCTTGGATTTCCCCTTAAAGCCTGAGGGCAAGAGAGAATCATTGATTTAAAAAAAAAAAGGCACAGCACAACATCCTGCTGACTGTTTGTTATACAGAATTTACAATAAATGCTTATTTTAGATTATCTTGCAAACATTAATTTTAGAACTAAGATTATATCTTGTGCCTCATTAAGGACTTTTTAAAGGCGGTGAGGTCATGTTTCTGAAACATTCTGTCTCATAGACTGTACCAACAAAAGACAGGGATATCATTTTATGAACTGACATATCATTGGGGAACTTTTCCTCTCTATTTACCTGCCCTCCAGAGTGCTGTCCTCTGTTCGTTGTTAGAGTTGAAGTCTTTGGCGAAGGTGTGCGACTCCAGCAGACAGTCCAGCAGCTTGAAGAGGTGTGCAGAAGTCATGTGTCTGTACATTCCCTGATCTGGACCCGCCTCGCCTCCCTCAGCCTCCGACTCTTCCAGAGCATCTCGCTGACGGGAGAACAGTTTTAGACAACTTTAACTAAGCATACCTGACAATTTAACAGTACAAAAATATGTCCTTTTAAAGATGTTCTTTGCATGCCTTGGCCTGGTCTGACATTTATTCAAAGCATGATAACTTCCCCATACAATTCATTTCAGTGAGCAGCACTTCTGCAATTGTTCAGAACAATATATTATATCAAATCTATTCATATAGTAGCTGGTGTAACATACCTGTGCAGCAGCCATGTTCTCAGCATCCTCCTTCTTACTGGTTGCTGGGAAGAAGACAATGTTGTCTATGGTCTGGATAAGTTCTAGCTGGACAACGCATTTAATCAGCAGTCCTGCAAACAGCTTCTGGTCTGAAACTTCTGTAGAAGAGAAAAACAAGCATGCAACATGAGCATTTGAGGGAAAATTTGACTTTGAAGAGGGGGGAAAAAAAGCACCAGTGGCAGTTAAATTTTTCAATAACAAGCCAGAAACAAATATATGTTTTATGACAGCTGAAATCTTTTCAGAAAGACTTTTGCACTGCGTATGAATGCTGTGTACTCACTAGCATTGGATTTGCCCTTCCAGGTGTCATCGCTGGACATCTGGCTGTGTCCTCTCTCAGACAGAGCTCTGTCATAGCTACTCTGGGACTGGCTGTCAAAATCAGCGTCCTGGAGACGTACAGAACGGCCGTTCACATGTTAGTGTCATTCATCTGATATGTTGGTTTGGTTAGTAGGAAATGTTAAGAGTCCTTTTATTGGCGAAAAGTAGCTTATCATGTTTCAAACCGAGCATGAACCATCTGCTGAACTGCTGTTGTACATACTGTAATTATTGTTTGGTTAATGAGCGTGTTTATGTTCTTACAAAATGCTTGCCATCTGCAGTTTCCTCTTCCTGTCCAGCAGGTCGCCAAGTCAACAAACTGATGTGAAAAGCAAACAGAATGGCAGATCAGGAATCAGGTGTTGTTGCAACTTGCATCCTGTCACAGCACTAAAGCACAAAAAGCTTTTACAGTACATTAGCTTTAATCCCTAAAATTGCCGTTAACTCCCCGCTGAGACGACGGTTTTTCTCTTCAAAACAGGGGCGATGAATTATAATAGCTGACTGAATAAACGCTATCACCAAGACGTTCATATGCAGTTTCACTGACATTGTTGAGCTGAACGGAAACGAAATTGACCTCGTCTCTGGCTGATAGTACACTGGTTCAGGGCTTACACGTGAGGGCTGGTGTTTTGGAAGATCTCCAGCATACAGGAGCAGGTGATGTTCCAGACCTGGGGGCTGAACTTCTCCCCGTTCAGAATCACCAGGTTCTCCAGGCAGTTTGTCCCCGACCGAGCCAGCTGCTCGTTGTCTGTAGAAGAAAGGTAACGACTTCAAAACACATTTGCCTATTACAAATACAGAGAACTTCATTGAGGTTCTCAAGGTGCTCGACAGAGACGGTGACAGGAGGGTAGTCTTGACTTTTTTGAGCTCTTCTTTTCCTTTTTTCCTCATCAAAAATTTTAATTTTATTTCATTTATTCTCACATCTGATCTGACTTTATAATGCTTTTATTTTGAAGTGAAACACATGTTGTATATGTATATTCAGCCTTCCTCCATGGTACCTTACTGGTGTCCCTAACTGCAAGCGAGGTCTTCAGCGCCAAATATCTAGTTTGTAGCATCTGACATAGCATAGTGGGTGTTTCCTCTCTGCCTTTGAGCGTTGTTTACGCTTTGTGTGGACAGATGAGTATTACGAGTGGTCGGCTTTCCCTATCTACATGGATTTAAAACACTCACCTTGCCTGACACACCACTGTAGCTGTGTGAAAATGTCAGCCAGCAGGATTTCACTGAGGGGCTCGTAAAATTGGGTGAACACGTCACAGATAGCATACAGCGCGTGGTTACATGTTGTCGTCATCCACTCGGTTTTCTGGAACCAAAGAAGAAACAAACACGAGAAGATAAAAGTACTGTTTTTTCCACTTTATGTCCATATGTAAATTATTGACAGCTTTTAACGTCTTCTGTCCCTCTGTTTTAAAAGGTCAAAACAAATAACCATGAGACTTGATGGCCTGCTGCTAGTGACCTCTGACCTCTGTCTGCTGCTCGGGGAGCTTCATGTTGTCAAAGATGCGGAAGACGATTCTGAAGAGGTCGTGCCACCAATGCTTCTCGAACGTGTGACCGTAACTCTTCATGATCTCAAACATGACTGTCAGACCTCTGTCAGGAGCAAAGACAAACAGGTCACTCATCAGGCTTGTTGCTTCACAGCTCTGCAACCAGCAAGAACACAGAGCACCGCATGGAACCGCTAGCACTGGAATATGAGTGCTTCTTTTGACTGTACTGATGTCCTCTTTTTTTAAGTGATATCTTGCTACATTTGTAGTCTTAGTTGTATAAGTCTTCATGCTTGGTTTAACATTGATAATAAGAGTTTGGTATTTAGCAACAAGCATGTATATAAATGACTAAATGGTCAGGCACCAAGCTATTTACAGTACAAGAGACTGGTGTAGGTATAATACTAGGGGAAGTTAAAATACAATCAAAATTCAAAGACAGTGGGGGTTTTGGGGGCGATTTAAGTGCTTTCAATTTGCTTTCAATACATTATTTTATTACAGGAAAACACTATGGTCATTATTGATTTATGTGCCAATTATTTCTTCAGTTAAACTTTCAGCCAATGAAAAATGCCAAACCCACGTTCTGAGAGCACAAAGGGATATCTTCAAATGCCTTAATTTGTCCGACCCAAAGATATTCCATTTCTAATATTATAAAACACAGAAAAGAAGAAAACCCTCATATTAAAAGGACGAGCTGGACCCAGCTAATTTGTGGCATTTTTGCAGGCTAATTGAATAATCAACTAATCATTTCAGATTTATTTTGTATAATTAGGAATAGTAATTCAATCTGCATGTTAACTTTCTCTTAAATCTGTAATGTAGTTAAGGCAGTCTTGTTGTTATCATGACTCGGGGATGACCAGGACCACTACTAAATAAGTTCTTTCAACTGTCGGTGTTTTTATCCTGTCATGCTTCAATTTTATGCATCACACCTTGTTTGTGTTCTATCGTATTTAGTTTGTTTTATTTTATTTTAATTTTTCCTGTCTTTGCAACAAGCAGGGGCAGATAAATCACAAGGGGACACCATAATGTGCTTTGGAGGACGCATCACTGTAATTGAAAGGTGCAGCTGTAAGTGTGATAAAAACTGAGAGCTCAAATGTCATTTCACTGAGACTCCATGCCCAGTTGTTTTTCTACCTGGTCCGGACATCCAGCTTGCAGCGATTGATGATACAAGAGAGCTCAAACAGAATTGGAAACCAGCCACGAACCCACACCCGATCACCAGGGGCCACGTTCATGTCATCACTGGTGTATTCCCTCAGGGTCTGGACAGAGACAGAGCAGGACAGAAATTTAAAGTGTAATATTACAAAATTATGTTTTGAAGAACCCACATGTGCAGTTTGCAAACGAAAGATAAATGCTCTCACACAACTGCCATTTTAAATGAATCAGTGTAGTCGCAACTCAGTTGATCCTACCTGAGGTCTTTCTGAGACATATTTAGCGCAGTGTCGGATGAGTCTGATAGCCTCCATGCTGGTGTCAGGAAAAGCTGCGTTACACACAAACTCTGACAGGCACTTCACCGCATCCTGGAACGAATCAATAGCAGCTGCAAAGTGCTCCTGGAAGGTGTTCACTGAGGCGAGAGTGATAAAGAGAAAAAAAGAAAACAAGAATTAACTAGTTGTAGGTTTGTTGTTTGGTTGGTTTATGGGATCTTAAATCTCTCCTGTCATTCATTGTCACAGAGAATCCGGGTCACTGTCAGCTGAGCGGTTTGACACAACAGATCGTCTGTCACTTGTTTTTTTTTTTTTTTAAATCACCTTAGCCAAATGGCTGCCCTGAGGAAAGAGCTGCAGTCATACTCACTGACAATGTGCCCAGTGGTCTGGAAGGCCAGCTCCACTATAGTCTCGTCGTGGTCAGAGGCTGCCTGGTGAAACACTGAGAAGATGTTCTTCCAGCCTGAACGGATGTTGGCTGCCTGGGAGTTTACCATCTGAGCCACACACCTGATCACCATGTCTCTGATAGTAGGGGACCTGAGGCAGGGGAGGGAGGGGTGTGTCAACAACACTGTGTTTCTTTGAGAGTTATTCTAACATTAACTCACCATTCATAACCATTCTTACTCTTATGACCCTGCTACGTTTCAAGTACAGTCTTTCATCCCAACTGCCCATATTACAATATTCTCTACCTGTTCTTCTTCATGATGTGCTCAAAGGGCCTGAGGAAGTCTTTCTGGAAGCGGAAGTTGGCCAGCTCTCCTTTCTCCAAGAACTTCATGGAGAGCTGCCTCAGTGAGTCCACAGCAAAGATGGCTACATCCTCATTGGGGTTACAGCCCACCTAGAGGAAGATTATTAATGGAGCATCACATTTGTTTCTTGTGTGTTCTGTATATTCAAGATTAAACCTGCATTTATTGATTTTTTTCACCACACGGGGGCAGTGCAACGAGCTGTAACATTTCACATTATCTAGATAATATGGTAACTGTGAACAAAATGAACCTTTAGGTTTAATATAAGATGAGCAGAGTCTAACTGTAAGAAATCTAATTCTATAGTGACAGATCTAAAATGGCAACGACTTATATGTACAATTTTGGGCTCAGCATGCCCCACTTATTTACATTAAAACAGATGACAGTGTCTGGCCTGCAGCGGTAATAAATCGAGTCCTTAAGGGGGCAATATAGAACAAAACAGAGTCAACAGAGCAGCAGGAGCGGCACCAAAAGAACACTGTGACATCCCGACAGCACAGTGATGATCCAGTTTTAAAACTTTGTAACCCCTGTGGTCCACTGACCTTGTTGAAGTGGTCTCCTATGACCTGCCAAATTCGAGACCACTGCAGCCTAATGCGGTTCATGTTGTAGTAGGAAATTTCCACAATCTTTTGCAAGCTGAACATCCTCGGCTGGTGTGCGGAGGCCAGCTCATCCATGGACACCGCACACAGCCACCGCACAAAGTCCACTGGAAATAATTAAACAGCACCACAGGATGAATAATTTTACACAAACAGAGATCCTTTATGTAAAGGTGAGAAAGACACACTCACCAATTGCATTTCCATCTAGTCTGGTGGAACCAGTGAAGATCCTGCAAATGTAAATGAAGCTTTAGTATCTGTAGGACATTTTTACTATCACAAATGACAGACATTAAACAAAATTATAAACGCCAACACTTTTCATCATGAGCTGAACTCAGAGATCTAAGACTTTCTCTATGTACACAAAAGGCCTATTTCTCTCAAGTATTGTTCACAAATCTGTCAAAATCTGTTAGTGAGCACTTCTCCTTTGCTGGGATAATCCATGCACCTCACAGGTGTGGCATATCAAGATGCTGATCAGACAGCGTGTGTACAATAATTTGTGAACAACATTTGAGAGAAAAAGAAATAACTCTTAGATCTTTGAGTTCAGCTCATGATGAATAGGGGCAAAACCAGAAGTGTTGCGTTTGTAATTTTCTTAAGTGTAGATCATGCATTTATTATTTATTACTGTCTTCAGAAGTATTTTGTCTTACCTGTCGACAGCTACCACCACACTCTGAGAGCTGGTCTCTCCTACTGATTCCTGGATGTGAGCCATTTGTCTCCTGTCCTGACTTCCCACCAGGTTACCTGCAACACCAAATATATTTAACACTCTCAGTGACCGACCATTTTTTTTACATTGAACAACAGCTGCTTTGGAGTTATTCTATTGTAATATTGTAGAAGCACAAACAGTAATCTGTAGTTTTGTGGTATCATGTGATTTTTAGAGTTAGGGGTTAGGTTGTGAATATACACTATGTTGTGTGTGTGTGTGTGTGTGTGTGTGTGTGTGTGTGTGTGTGTGTGTGTGTGTGTGTGTGTGTGTGTGTGT
>JAPMOB010232741.1:171-24712 GCA_029875015.1 Lepomis gibbosus
CAGACTTATAGCACGCACGGAGATGAAAAAGGTATGTATGGACTTATCTAACTCTGGGGGATAAGGTGAATAGGCTAAAGTCCCAAAAAGTCGGAGTGTTCCTTTTAAAGATTTAAATACTTCTACCATTGTTAGTATGCTTCCCTGTTTAACTAAGATCGTAAAAATTGTAAGCGTGTGCTAACATCAACATGTTGTGAGCATGTTAGCATGCTGACGTTTTCTGTACAGCCTCATAGAGTTTAACACATTATGCACCCACTTTGTACTAGCCGTTTGTCTGTTTGTCTCTGCCTTGCCTTTATAATTCTCACACCTTGCGGATTATCTAGAGACTCTGTCACTTTGGCCAAGTAGGTGAAAAATGTGTTTTGGGATTTGGAGAACTGACCTTCTGTGAGTTCAGCACAACAAGCTGTCTGACAAATCACCCTGTTCAACACAGTATCAGTCAACATCCAAGTCCAGTCAGTGTTTGCTGTATCCCCAGATATAAGAGCTTTGATTTGTTCAGCTCATCTCAAGAGAGCAGTAAACTGTCATGGCTCAGTTATGGGACTGTGAGTGTTTCTTCCGTTTGACAGAATCCACAGTGTTGCTTTGCCAAAATGATTGATTACAGCCTCTTTACACAGGAACATGGAAGATCCATCTTTGCTGTAAGTGAGTCACTTGATGGTGCACTAATATCGTTACGTGTTGTTTGAGTGGTTAAAGAACAAAGCAGCATCTTCTGAGACCTCCATCACCAAGCAGCAATGTGACTTCAAATAATTTCAGAGTGAAAACATTGCCTTTATTAAATTACACCAGGTGTTTCTGAACAACAGTGAATTCAATACATGGATATGTGATGGTTGGTACCTTATTTACATTTAAATATGTTCATCTATCATCCCATAATTGTGCTAATGACAATAAAAACAAAGCCATGATGGAGTAAAGCTACATATAAGGACTCTTGAGTAAGCTCTAAACAGAAAATAGGGGGGTTGTGTTCTGGTTTTGCTAAAGATCAGTGCCTGTATTTCAATAATGATGCTTTACCAGCGGCTGGATGTGACATTTCTGACAAATGTTATTTGACTTTTGCTAAGATCTAAGCATGTTTTTAAATAATAATCTCACAGATTTAAATGTGGTGTTGGAGTTTCTTGTTTATTTGAAATTGATATTTAGTTCGGGAGAAGAAGGAATGTAAAGACTCCAGTTAAACGGTTTCAAGTAGCTGTGTACCATAATTAGAAAACAAATCTTTGGTCCGTTCTCCCGGCAGCTGTGATCTGCTTTCCAATCACACAGGTTTGAACAAGGGACCAATTATAGCAGCTACAGAAAGCTCAGCTAAATTACCCTGCCATGAATCTGAAATGAAAGCAGTTTTGCACCCAAGTAAATAACAACCTTTTACTATCTGTGTAATTGCAGAAACCATTTTTTCTTCCACACCAGAGAAACCAACTGCAACATAAATTCCACACATTAAAATGTACCGGAGTTCTTAACCAAGGGTCAGTCTTTATCTTTATTTATCACCCTGCAAGTATGATTTTTCATTGAGGTAATCTCCGGTTCAGGGTTTGCATTCATGTAATCCAGTTATCCCCTTTATGTGAGATACTGTTATTGCTTGTGTTGTGGCACTAAACTGAGCACACACTGTAAAAATACTATATATATATTTTTCAGGGTGAATTTCACAGAAGAGTCTGGTCCCAGCACTCCATGATGTAGCGAGGCATGAATCAGCCCCAGGAAAGTGAGCAATCACACAACACAAAGCAAGAGGTTATTACATGCTTCAGTTCAGTTTGGTCAGTGGTGAACAGTGTCATCTGAAAACTGCAGCAAAATGCCTGAAAATGTGAGTTTGTGTCCTAATGTAAACTGCAATGAACAGCTATAGAGGACATGATCAGTTACATGTATAAGGAGATTAATTTTAGAAACTCATTTTAAGGGCAGTCCGATGTTAAATTCATATTTCTTCGTTTTGTTCTTATAACTAGCAAAACAGGAAAATTACCCCAAAATTCAAATTCATCATGCGGAACCTAAAGTCAAAGATACCAGAATCTGATTTGTTTAGGCTTTTTCTTCCACTCAAGCCAAGCAGGATGACATGTTAGTCAATGAAATTGAGTGCACCATTTTGAGTGCACCACTGTTGCAATAAACTACAGTCTGTTGCAACAGCCGTGGATGGATGCAGTCTCTTTCTATTGTTTGTCACTCTCCATTTGCATTTGCACCTACTTGACATGTGCATGTATTCTGATTATGTGTGAATGAACAATGCAGATACGAAAATCCATGACATGGAAATTACATGGGAACATGATAACCTATACTGAGAAGTATGTGGACACCAGAACAACATTCATTCCAAAAAAGGTGGCTCTGCTGCTAAAACAGCCTCCCTTCTTCTGGCTTCAGGTTTGGATTTCAGGCAGATGTTGGAACCTGGCTGCAGGGGGTTTGCTCCCATTGAGCAACAATAGCATTAGTGAGGTCCAACACTGATGTTGGAAGATAAGGCTTGACTTGCAGTTTGTGTTCTAGTTCATCCCTAAAGTGCTGGATGGGGTTGAGGTCAGGATTTTGAGCAGGCAACATCAAGTTATTCCGCACAAACCTAGAAAATGTATTATTTTTAATTTTCACCTTCATTGAATAGTTAACCGTAGAGGGCAGACAGGAACAGGGAAAAGAGAGGAGTATGATCTGCAACAAAGGTGAGCATGTGTAACTATTCAGACATCCAGAAAAACATTTCTTTATGGACCTGGCTTAGTATACTGTGGCACTGTCATGTTAATAGAGGGAAGGGTCTTTACAAGACTGCTGCCACAACGTCTGAAGCACACCGTTTTAAAAATTACATTAAGATTTACTGTATAAATGTTAAAAGCCCAGTGTGTAGGATTTTGTGCCATCAAGCAGTGAGGTTGCCGATAGCAACCACCTAAATACCCCTCTCTCTAAGTGTGTAAAAGAACCTAGGGTGGCCACAAATCTACCTAACCATAATGTGAAAGGGGACCTGCTCCCTCTGTAGATATGAAGGGCTCATTGTAAGGTAACGAAAACACAGGTTAGTATCCACTAATGAACATGTTATATTTAATATTCTGCCAATAGATCAATCTAAATATCACTAATTGGACCTTTAAATGGAACTAGGGGCCTATATCGTAGCCTAAACCATTAAAAAAGGCACACATCACAAGACATTGTAAACACACACAAATGTTACCCAAGGAGGAACATAGTGTAGTATTTTGGGGACTACTTTCAGCACTTGAGACTAATACTGATGCTGCAGTAAAACCAGAGGTAACCGAGAAAGTGGAGCAAAAGTCTATGCTTTTCTTTCTCTTCTTGTACGTTTTATGATTCACACTGAGGCATTGACATCCCAAATCCAGCTGACAGAGCTCAGCACTATGTGAAATATATGGAAAAGAAGATACCTGCTAAGTGTTAATACATAATGCAGCAGCTCTCACTGACAGTAAAGTATGTCACTTGCATTGGCTTTAGTAATGCAGCCGGCTCTGTCACAAATGAATCGAATGCTTCCAGGTTCCAGCGGGTGGACAGAGGGGATCCCACTGTGACCCAGATCCATTTTAAACGCCTCACTCTGGGGAAGCTGATGGACAGACGCTGGCTACGGAGAGAACCCATGCTATGTCATTATGCTGGCAGAGTGTGAAGTACCATGTGGACCTGGTGGGACAGATCACCTCGTTTTGCCCTTGTGCATATGTATGTGTGTGATGGAGAGGCAGAGTGACATATAAGGGAGGTAAGACAGGGAGAAAGATGGGAGCCTGTGGCAATCTCAAGTGTCTTCCCCTTTGAACAGTTAAGGATTTTAACCTCTAAAGCGACCTGTGATAGGCAGCGCAATACCAAAATCTGAACAAGTTACGGTAGAATAAAAACTACTTCCATTCTGACGACATCGTTATCTGAAAAACAGGCGGTTGAATCTGTCTAAAGTCAGTGCAGTTGGCAACAGCAAAAATGTATGATACTTTGAAATTCCACTTCACCCAAAATGTTTCTTATTTTTTTAGAATCAAATAGGCCTTTTTGATCAAAAGGTCCCTGAAACATTAAGCACCAGGGACTCAAAATTCAAGGCCTACTCAGAAAAGTTCCTTCAATGTCTTTAGTTTTTTGAACTTCCACTGTTTTCTCCAGAAATGTGAAGATCAGACTAATCTGACTGATCTAATTGTACAGTGTTTGTGCTGTTCTTGGATGTTGGAAAGAAGAGAGTACAGTAGCTTGGTCCCACACCTCTAACTGTGTCTAGCAGTGCTGGTGGCTATTTCTCCAGGGTTAGAGAAACAATTGGCCAGTCAGGGCTTTGTATGCAGCCTATGGACACGGATAACATTTTCTATCACAGTATTTTATGCTATTATATATTGATATATATCATTAAATCAACTATAAATTCTGTCCGATTACCAGACTAATGTTATAGAGGTGGAGGGAAATTTAAACACAACAGAAAGGTAAGAGACCCCCATGCATCATAGAATATGGTTATTTTACATGGTTGTGTTTATTAGGAGTTGATTTAAACAATCTTTCCAACCAAATGGCTAATATGTTATACAAGAAAGCACTTTTTGTGGATGTTATGTGGCCAAGAGCTACTCTTCATGCAAAATAAAGAGAAATGAATTCAGCTGATGGATGCAGCTGATGCTTCTAATCTATTGGCAGATATTCATCTTCGATGACTTGTTAGAACCTTGGTAACACCACATCTGCCATCTTTTTTTCAATGAAACACCCCTGAGCCCCTCATTTGCACATCAGTATAGTGGGAATTTTAAAAATGTACGTGTTGCCAGTAGCATTTTCCACTCTGTGCGTTCAACTTAATTATGTTTTTTCTCTGCACACGAATAAATCTTAATTGCGTCTGCAAGTGAGCCACATCTTCCTGAAATCATCACTTCCAGTAACATCCTCTGCTGATGATAAATCATTGCAATAATTTTGCATCTCACAAGCAGCAGTTTTGAAACACTTTCCTGCTTATTTGACTGCTGGGAAAGCATTTTCTTACATTATCACATTTTCAGATGTGTACAACAGAAAGCACCGGCCCGCACAAACTCTCAGCCTTACCCATACAGGTTGACGGACGTCGCCTCAGGGACCACGGCTTCTCAGAGTCTGTGAATTACTAACAAGGATAAGCACAGATTTATCTGATGTCTTCTTCGATATGTCAGAAGTAACATCACACAAAGCTGCCGTTATCCTTGCCGTGGAATATTGGACTCTGTGAAGTAAGAGGCCAAAAACAGAGCAAAAACTGAAGGATCCACGTTGGCAGCTGAGGCTCGAATGACGTCTGGGTCTTGAAAGGAAAAACCTGCACTGTGGAAAAAAATCTGCTAAAACAAAGTAGATTCTAACATAACACACATTGACTAACAGCTTGGCTCCTATCTTCATGTATGCAATGCTGTTAGTTTTGATGTGATAACTTTGTGGCAACAGTTTCTGCTTGTCCCTTTCCGACTTCAACATGACAATGTCCCCATGCACAAAGCAGAGTCCATAAAGAAATGGTTTCCCAACTCCATCCAACACTTTTGGCATCAACTGGAACACCGACTGTGAGCCAGGCATCGCATAACCAGCACCGCATTAAAGTCAAGGTGCTAGCATTACTGCTTCAGGAACTGGAAATTTATTGAAATAAGGATGAGGTGTTTTTTTCTCACGCTAATGTCACGATATTTCCCTAACCTTTCCTTAAGTGTTTTAGTCCCCCAACCATGACCTTTTCAATAGTTCATAACCATGATTATTTAATGGATAGCCTGAAACCAGAAGGGTGATTGCTGTTAGAGCAGCACGTCAATGCTCATGGTTTTGGAATGAGATATTCAGCAATCACATACGGGTGTAATATTTAGGAGTCCTCTTAAATATAAAAATACTGAACAACAAAACTTTCCACTTCATTCAGGTTTACTGAAGTAGTTAAAAAACAACTTCTAGTTCCTTTTGTTTTTTGTTGAACTTGTGGCAAAGACTGAATTTAGTTTTAGCTTGCATCTGTTCTTCTTAGAAGATCTACAGAATAAAGCTTGTGTTGGAGATAGTTTCATGATCAAGCTTTTACGGTTCAATGCTAAAAAGCATAATCTAATAAGAGAAGGGGCACAAACACAAGACAATGCTGAATATGACAGAAGTAATTAAGTGAAGACACACCAGGCATTTTAAGACTTTCTTATCATGTTTGGAATAAAGGAAAGGCAGCAGAGTATTCCAAAAATGAATTAAACATTGGTTTATTTTCCATAATTACGATCCATGTTTTCCTATAATTACATTGGTAGTTTGGCAGAAAGCAACTGCTGATAAGCAGCCTGATGAAATGATTAAATGAAGGAGAAAAGTCAGGCTTTGTGAAGACACCACAAAGTGGAAAATTACCACTGAGATCTTTTAATGACTTTGCAATTATGAGCCGAGCTCGGCTTCTTGTTGGTACAGAATGCTAAATCTAAATGTTAAGATATTTCCCTTCAATTTGGGGGAGCGCTTCAGTTGAGAGGACAAATTTCAGTTCACCCCAGTTCACACTTTGATCATACACGACGGCGCAGTCATGCGTCATGTAAAATTCATAGTGAACTAGAAATTCACCCTGAACAAATGACTGAAGAATTCTTCTCGTTTAGCTTCCAATGTGCACTTTAACACCTAGCTAATAGACTAGAGAGGATGTTTCCATCCCAGGTGCTCCTATTTCTGTATCTATCACCTTTTCTATGCCATTCTTTCAGTCCCATCTATAATTCTGACGGATCGGTTTGTGTGTATGTGGTTAGACAGTCTCCCTCCTCTCTAAAAAGAACAGAGGCAGAAGAACAGAGGCGACCGGCTTGGTATTACACATGACAACTTCCCACTCCGATCCCCTGAGGCAGAGGATCTTTCTTTCTCCTTTATTGATTAGGGATAGTGTGTCGCAGCTCCTGGGTGCATCTTGCACTCCTGACATGCTTTTTCCAGTCAAGAGAAGGCACAGCCTCTTGTTGTTCCACCTCAGGCTGACCTTGTGATTTATTACAAAATACAAAATTCCTGCAGACAAACTTGAGCTCTGCAGAGGCTGCAGGCCAAAGGAGCAGCGATAAATGAGCGTGGCGTGGCAAGGAAAGAAAAGGAGGACGAGTTGTTGAAACATACACTGTGAAAAATCTCCATATTGCTGTAGCTACCATTCAGGACACAAGCCGTGTATTTCTATTTTGTTGTTGGGTTTTTTGTGTGGGTTTTAGTAACATAAGTTCAGACTCTCCAGCTAAAACTTTGACATCTTCGGGTATTCTATAAGCTGATTCCAGCGTGTTTGACTCAATAATTACATTTGAGTGGTTTTAAGACAACATAATGAATAAATAAAGATGTTTTAGTATCTCCCCTCCAGCATCTTATTCCTGGCAGTTTGGAGAAGGCTTTAAAACACCATTTAACCCTAATGCTGGAAAATGAAAAAGTCAATAAAAACTTATGCGGTAACCTTTTTGCAGTAACGGATCTCTAAAATCTTTATGGGTAATTGAGTCCTATAACTATGTTTAGTGGACAATAGACACTGAACTTCCATTAGAAATCAAATTATTGATGTTGAAACAGGACTGAATAAGGCAGGTAACCCAAGGTAGATCGTCTTTATTTTGTTTCATTACAGACAGATTGATTGGCTCTCTCTAGAAAGTGTTGCATGTGACTTGGATGACACACAACATGACTTAAGTTAACTTAAGCATCGTGTCTTGTTTTGCACCTATATCCAATCTTTACAAATGTATAGATGGGTTAAGAATAACCTTATTTGGATGCATAGTGAATCTCTGTAGGTCTAGGAAGGATAAATCCCCGCCAGGATGTATTCTTCAGATTTGGTTTGGTACCACACAATGTTCTCACTCTGTACGGCCTTTTCTCCTCAGCCAGGCTTCAGTAAGTCTTGGGGGACTTTTCTTTGGTGGGCTTGATTCGGCTAACAGGTGAGGTCTGGGCTCAGACCCCAGAGTGTAGAATGATCCTTGACTTCTCAGACATAGCTCTTTGCCTCTCTCTCTCTCGCTGCCAGGGTGACGACAGCTGGCTGATAGCGAGACACTGCGGTTCAAGCTCAAGGCTAGCAGATAGCGGTGTTTTCTTCAGTCTCGTATGTTTACAGATTCACTGTCTCCACTTTAAATGCAACACATGAGACCTCTAGATTTCAACGTGAATTAGATAATGCATTTAAGTCTAAACATCCAGCACATTGGCTGTTCTGATTTAGGCCAATTAAACATGACCTTCTGGAGAAAGACCATAGACATTAAGGGGAAGCAGAGAGATAAATATTGTGGACTAAGAGGGATTCTTCAGCTTTTGCTGTTTGGTTATGCGTGGTGTTTACACTCTGTATACTGATGCTATGATCTCTTCAGACCGAGTCATCCTGACTTTCTGAGGCCTTCCTCATCACACTGGCTCACTTTAATCTCCACAACACTTAAGACATCCTGAGTTCCCTGCCTTAATCAAGAAGAGTTGACTAGCTCACAAGTATTTCTTTCACCCTAACAAGGTCATAATATACACAGCTATTGTTAATATAAATATATTGATTGGTTTGGCAGCTTTCAATCATTTCTGTAAATGTTTTTTAAAACATTATTCAAAGGTAGCATCAAAAATTGTCAGAATACAGCCTTAATTGTGTGTCTGCCAACTGGAAAACTTTTTCAATTGTTTTAAGAAAACTGACTTAAGATGTCTGTGATCCAGGTCATAGTTATCCAATGAAGGTTAAAAGAAAGGGCAACTGGACTTGGTTGAATGACTTAAATTATAAACAGTATAAGAAGATTGGTGTCATTGGTGGATGAGAAAATACTGGAAACCCCAAGTTTGCTTTAATAAGAGGTTGCCGTCAGGGTTTGTGACAAATACAAGTTCCAAGCAGGAGACATTTTTTTTCTCTGCAGATGTGATCTCTTTCATTCCCAATCAGGCTAACCTAACCTTGGTGCTCCTGGAGAAAAACAAAAAAGAAATAGCATCAGTGTCTCGCCAATTAGTGACTACTCAGAGAATCTTTTATCAGGAAGCCTTTGAGTAAGTGGGTGTTATTTTACAGCCATTCCCATCAGTGGAGCATTTCTTGGCTCAGTGTTGCATGCCTTTGAGTGACTTCGTCTCCTCACACTTCTGCCACTTTCACAGAATTAAAACAACAAGCACCCTTCTCTTGCCTGCGTCATGAGTAATGTGTGATGATTAGAACAGATAATTACATCTATTTACATATAAATGTGATTGATACTTGTCCTACAGAGTTAAGCTTCCTTAAGCCGCTGCCGGAGCTGTTTGCCACTGATCTTGTTATAATCTATCCATAATATTTGGATCCTCCATCTGAAGTTACCTAATTAAATGATCATTCGCGACAAGTAAACAATTGGGGATGATGATGATTCTAATTAACGATGGATGAACACTGTGAGGTGGTACGTGTTGAGAGACGCATCTATTGCATTCCTCTAATGATGTTCATGAAGTCGTATTAATCACAAGTCTCCTAGTAAAGAGACTGAGTAAGATCTGTTTTTCACAGTAGCAGAGATGGAGCGACAGCAGCATCGCACACTGTCTGAGAGGCCGCGGGCCTAATTGATTAGGTGCTGTCATCCACAATATCGACCGCCCTCATAAGAATCTGAAATGAGCGCTGGAGTGATAATGCCAGCACTCGTTAAAATTTGAGCGCAGTGGGACTTTTGGGGAAATGTCAAGACAAACCCAAATGGTTTTAAAACATGAGGACCTTTTGTAAATAGATGCCATGAATCCTATTGTCATAACAACTAGCAACAATATCTCGATTATGCATTCATAGATTTAAGATATAATCAAGTTTCTGTTTCTTTTCCCTGCGGTGCTTTTTAATTTTTATTGGCCCTGCCCCTTGGTGAAGGTGTTAAGAACATTTGCTCACTCTGTGTAGCCTTGTGTCAAACATGCCCTCCAGTCAGGTTGTGCCTCAACAGGTACACGGTCAGACTGCTTATTAAAACTTTGGCTTCAAGCCCAAAGAGCCTCTGGGTTCTTTTTAACTGGTAACGTGTCTGCAGCTTGCTGGTGGGCTGCATGTGCAAAGTGTTTGCCAAAAGGTGTCTGGTTGGAGGTTTGACCCCTGGTCGGTCTGAGCCTCTGTTTCCTTCCACATACTATAATAATCCTGACACACTTGGTAACTTTCACCCACACATATTTCACGTAGCTTGGCAACATGACCTTTCAAGAAGCGTCACTTTTCACAGAGCAACACTACTCCTAGATATAACTAAATTGTTTTACCAAATAAGATGTGTTGACAAATGTAATCATCGTCTTACACATGTCGTGTTTGTGATTCAAGTCACTGCTGATTCTGTATTAAACCAGGTCCTGATCTTTCCCTAACCAAGTGCTTTATAACCATGAAAAAGTTGAATTGATTAATGCTGAGCAGATATTTTATTACAGGAAAACTAATGAAATACCTCATCAGTGGACATTTTACTGATACGTTCAACATATTTGTGACTTTAACGTTTCTTCCTAAAGCCTTTCTGGCAGGCCGCTGCATTTCATGCAGATGCTAAAGGGTAGCGTGAGATTTTCTCACCATGGTCAGTGTTTGTACGTAGTTCACAGTGACAAGAAACTCCACTGCAGACCTTTAATGAAGCAAGTTAATTGACTTGTTTCTCAGGGAGGTCTTTTTGTACTCGCTGTGTGTCCACAGTTGTTGGTTGTCTACCCAGAGCTCAAAGCACCCCCTATGGTCCTGACTGCAGGAGGGACTACTAATTATACAGCAGCAGGGAAGCACACTGTGAAAAGGTGACTTACTTGTGGTAACTTGGAAAATGTACTTTTAAAAAATGTTTTTCTTTTCTTTCTGTTTCTCATGTGTGATACTTGAAATATGATGCTGGTTGAAAAAAGGATCAATAAAACTAAGAAAATGTTTGGAGGACATTCCTGAGTACACAAGAAATCAAAAAATGCTTTTTCAAAATTTTGGATGGGCGAATCAGACAGGCTGAGATCAGATAGGAAGCAAAGAAAACAAAGGGAGATAAGGAGCGGGTGGGCGGCTGGAGATGAAAGCGGAGTGAAAGAGAATGAATGTGTATGAAACAGTGAAGTGATTGTTGGGCTTCTGTATCAGAGCTTTTGAAGAGCTGTCTGGTTTGTACAATAGGAGAGGTCAGTGAACAGATAAGGGCAGAATAGGTGGTCTCTCATATGCACAGGTGAAGAAATCCCACACTGCCAAACAAAGAGAATCAGAAATACAGGTGAGAGTAGAGGATGGATGCAACCCTCTAAGGGATGCAAGACATTTTCTGAACTAGCCAACATCAAAGAGGGTGAAAATGAACAGCAAGAAAGAGTGAAACAAACCTGTTTTATAAGATTAGGTCTTGGCTTATGAATTGCACTGGCTAAGACGTGTTTCACAAAGACATGTCTTATTTTCTAAACCTACACTGAAACAGTAGGCCCCATGGAATAAGTCAAAGAATTTTATTTCTTATTAAATCATCTGCCTAATTATTCCCATAGCATATGTTTTTATTTGTAAAGACGTTAGACAATCCAAGTGATAATTGGTGCAGTCTGTGTGTTGCTTCAGCCCAGTTACCTCAGTGAGAAGGTGCATAGCTGTCTGCCATTGTGTCTTTTTAAAATTCTTCACATTAAAGAATAAGACTGGAATCATAATTTTCTTACTGTTAACAAATCCCATGAAAAGACCAAAACCAACAATAGTTGGTTGGTGAGTACGTCTGTCAATACTTAAGAACCATTGGTTCCTGCCAAAGATGTAAAAATTAAAACAGCCAGTGACTGTAGTTTTTAATAAACATTACGTAGACAAATAGTGCATTTGTTGGGGACTATCGCATATTTTTTCATTTTTTCCTTTACAAATTAATGTGAGTTTGACTCTGGCCGGGGAATTTTGCAGCTGTTGTGGTCTCATCCTTTGTTATTTATTTATTTCTTGTGATCATCATTCCCTCACAGATATTTCCCAAGACTGGTCGGATGCTGTTTTGTTTCAAATTGGTTGGCAATGAATTATGGACAATTATGAAGGAGCTAAAAGCTGTCAAAAATCCTAGAAAAAACTATTTTCAAAGTCAAGAGTGAATTTTTATCACTGATAAATCTGCAAATTATGATTTTTGGTTAAACACTGAGTCCACAGTTTCCCAGAGCCAGAACTATCCAAAACTATGGTTCCCTATAACCAGTTTCAATAAAATAAAATAAAATATTGTTGCTCCAACATTGTGCAATAAATCACACCAAACACCAAACCTATCTGTGGAGGCTTGTTTTTCTGAGCAGTAGTGAATAACATGTGCTACTTGCTATAATGGCATTTGTAATACCATTACTAAGTCCTGCAACATTCGCTTTTAACACCTTTGAAAAGCTGCTCGGCATCAGGCATCCTGCAGATATAATATAATCACACAAAGCCTTAAATTTCAGTGAAAGCTGCAGAAAGAAAACAACACTGCTACTTATGATTTGCATTCCTCTGTATGTAGAGGATGTACACTGGGAGACCTTAGGGTGTTCATTTACAGTAGAAGATGAAGAGGAGAAATCAAACAACGCTTTGTGAGATTGATTAGTTTGGAGTCTCGTGCCTTCAACTGTCTCACATGGTGGAGTAAATGAAGTTCCTGCTACCTCTTGTCTTCCATCTGAAGACCCCTGCTGTCTGTGAGCCTCCCCCAGTCACATTTTGATCTTTGCTTTCATGCCGCTCACTCCGTTCTCTCCCGCAAACCAAACATATCTTGCTTTTTAATTAGACCCAGGAAAAGGCTGCTTCACGTTTCTTGTGCATTGTTTTTTTAACTTGAACTTAAACCTAAAATGCATTACTCAGACTGAAAAAAAGATTGCTTTTCAGATTTACTGAAGCAAGAATTCTCAGTGTGTTTACTGCAAATATAGGCCTGTGGCTAATACTGACAATCACATAGACAGCACTTTATATATATTAAAAAGACACAAAAAAATGCAGTTCTAGGACCTGACAGATGAAAACTAAATACAAACTGAGCCTATCCAAAAGTCAGAGATGGAAAGGCTTGAGGAAGTAGGGTGCAAGGGAGTTAAAAAAACCCACACCTCTGCAACTACGGGAACAAACAACATCCAGCCACTTCTCACAAGACAGAGTGATGCACTAACAAGCCCTCAGAGTAGCTCGTTTTTCCACCTCTTGCTGTTTCTGTTCATTTTGGGTGCCAGACACATCAGTCTGTGGGTTCGTGGGGGTTGTGACTGCTTGGAGATGAAATCCTAGTGGGCAAAGCATGACTGGAATTCATGTATCGATGCAGGCTCCTGTCTTTGCCAGCTGTTGCTCCTGACAAGGAAACATGATGTCAAAACAGGAGCTTTCGAGGATTGCAAAGAGCAGCTGAAGATAAGCAAGCTAGTGCTTTTAAATTGGACAAGAGGTACATATGTGCTGCAGCATGGAACAAAATATATACACCATAAATTAGTCTGATACTAATAAATTCCTGCTAATTTAAACTGCAAAGTGATAAGGGCAGTTTTATATGTGACTAATTTATTGCTTTATTTCATTCATAAATGTTAAACTATATGGCCACAAATCTCCATGAAAAACTATGTCCGAAAAATACTTTGCTGTTAATGGTTTTGGGAAACATATACAAAGGCAAGACCTCTGTGCACACAGCCAGGTTCAGAGGCGTAACCCCCATTCAAACACTTCTGGGATAAACTGGAACCGTGACTTATCACACAATATCAGTGTTGAAGCTCACTAATGCTTGTTTGGCTGAATGGGCTAAGTGGATGCTCATAAACTGCAGATACATTAGCAAATCCTACAGATCTCTTTCATGCCCATATGTGGGTCACAAGTGTAGGTTTGATTAGTGAAATCTGATTAGTGTCAGAATGAGCAGCAGCCACATTGCTATCCAGAGCCAGAGTATAAAACTAACAAAGAAGTATTTAGTATGATTATTTTTATTACTTGAAAAATTTGTTGGATCTCTGCTGTACAATAAACAGTTAATTTATTCTTATACGCTGGTATAATAATCAGTTGGTTCTGTCAGAGTTGTTGTAATTAGTATTGCGGAGGTTGATAGAGGTCATAGATTAACTTTAAAATGATCTGGTTGACAAATCATCAAGATCGAAGCTCTTCAAATAATTGAAGGAGGAGGAGATTTAAATCTAATTACAAAAGGTCTCCACCAACTTCCCAGAAATGCTGATCAGGAGTATGTGAAGTAATGAGCCTCCATTATAAACTGGCGGGCACCTCCTTTACTGCTGACACAGTTAGAAACCTATCGTCACCTTGGCAGATTAAAACAATCGTGCACAAACATTTCAAATTCATAATTCATTTCCAGCGTGCAGTGTTTGATGAATGAAACCAGACTGGAGTTCATCGTCTGAAAGAAGCCGGTCTGAGAAAGTAGAAGTCATTACATTAGGTCATAGAGAGAAGCACAAATAACAAAGCGCAGCGGGAAAGACGATTTCAAATCATATCCTGCTAATTAAATATCTCCAAAAGTCGGGCAAAAGCCATTAAAATGACTCCAGTGCTGTTTGAGTGGAGCATTATTGAAATTGCATTCATTTGAAGCACATCAAAAGATAAAAATGGTGATAAAGGAAAAAAATTAACTTCGAGCCACTGCTGGGTCACATCGTTGAATCAATGTTTCACTGCTCTCCTCCATCGAACTCAGTGTATCACTTTTTGCACAGCGCATGGTCTAAAAGCTATTGTGTGAATAAATTCTTCACACATAACTTAACATAATCACAAACAATTAAAACATAATCACATGAGGTCCAGATAACTGGGAAGATCTGAATAGCTTTCATTTCCCATTTCTGTCTACACTATTTATCTCATCAAACAGATGGTTTGAACTAAGGTCCCACCTCTGACCGGGCAGATAGCCAATCATAGATTATGATAATATGGGGCACCTGGGGTGGCCAGTCAAATTTGCCCACCCCCCTAGGTCACTCCCTGGACATGACACTAAAGCGCACCAGGGGCCAGATGTAAATTGCATAAAGCCGTACAGCTGGTACAGAATTTCCCTACAAACGAACTGATTTTTATTTTTTTTAAAAGTGGTATGCCCAGTTGACCAAAGGAGTAATCTCAACATCCCGTCCAGTGTGCTGTTGAGACCTTAGTTGCATGTTGTTCGTCATCTCTCTCTCTCCTCTCATTATCTGCTAACACTGGCATAAAAGAATAATTAAAATAAAGGTACCAACATGATGTTCCTGCAGGATGAATTTTAATGACGTTTGTGATTAATTTGGTCTAATATGCTAAAGTCAGATTGTAAACATTAAACCTGTTAAACAGTAATCAGTATGTTAGCGTGAAGACGTAGAGGAATTAGCTCTGAGCACATCTGTGTTTTAGGTTTGAACAGTTCAAGTCCTGTTTTGTATTCTCACTTATTTCTTAAACATGCCTGCCTAGAGTTCTGTGTTTGGTTCATTTCGCCCAACCTTAACAGCAGTCTTTTGTTAGGTACAGCCCAAGCGGCAATTTCCGTGCTTAAAAATAAAGCCGCAATAGAAATGCCAAAAAACCAACAACAAACAGTTCTTTGAATGGCCACTTGAGGCTGACTCCAAAAGCAGGTCAGTTCCCACAGACCTCCATGTGAAATGCCCAACTTTTCAGCAGAAATAAACAAACGTTTACAGCCTGGTACAAATAATGGATAATTGGTCTCTATAGCTAATTTACTCATTCATGACAAGTGTGCAGGGGGTGAATATTTATATATTTATATAAAAAACACCTGTTTAAATTATATTAGCTTATGCAGAAGGGCGTGGCCACTTTGACTGATAGGTGGGTGCCATCACAGGTGGCTAGCTGCTGGGTGTCTGCTAGCTCCACCTACGCTCCACCTGTTGGTGGAATTAGGAAAGTCATGTAGACTACTGTTAATTCTTAACTCAAGTTCTCAGTGCACCACCATGTTTTACGCCGAGCTGCTAGCATGGCTGCAGACTTTGTATTATTTAATCATTAGCAGTTGCCTAAACCCAACCAAACCATAAAAAGGTGGCAGATCAGAAAACAGCCACCTAAATAATTTTTGTGATGTCACTTCCGGCAGTTTTGTAAGGCACTGACAAACAAATTCATCTTGTTGATAGTGAAGAGTCATTTGAGGACTTGCTCAGAGTTATTACGGTATACCAGGAGACTCATGTCATTTAATTTTAAACATGCACAGCTTTATTCACTGTAATAAGGCGATGGTGTAACAATTGTCTTGGGCTCCTTTCGGCGGTCTGACACTAGGATGCTTCAGAAGGAAAAAGACTGAACTACAGAAGGAGATGAGGGCAAATAAACCCATGTGGGAACTCTTAAAATACCGCTTTAACTAGGGCAGCACACGAGGCTCCGGGTGTAGCACGCTACATGGCGAACCTGTCCGCACAGGGGGGGGACACAAGTTATATAAACCAACACAGCCACCGCAGGATCCCGCTAACTGCAGGTTCTGATAATAAAAAGGCGTGGTGAGGACCTGCTACTTCAAATGTAATAATTTCACCTGCTGCATGGCAACTCATGACTAAGCAAGTACAGTAGACAGACTTGGGGATTAACTCTGGAGCTTCTACTTTGAATTTTAGCACTGCCAGCGAAGCAACTTCTACAACTGGGGTGTTTTAAAACAACCGAATGGAGCGGTGGCGGTTAAAGATTCATGGGCTCCATATTCACAGCCATCCGTTTCACTGATGAGGTCTATAGCGAGGGATTAAGGGAGCCTTGCATATTGTTAAAACTAAATTGGTGCCTCTCAATTCTTGCAGCATTACCCAGTCTGTCCTGCACATATAATGAATTCCGGTAATGAACTGGCCTCATACAGGAGAACACAATATAAGCTGTAAAGTGTTGTACTATGCAGGCCACATTTGTCACCATTACAGTCAATATTTGGTGACTGCCACAAGATGAATGTGGCCCTGGGGAACAATGAAAGAAGCCTGGTCTAATCTAACGTGAGTCATGATAGTCTCTGTGGCTCCGGTAGGCCCAGGTAATGGTCTGCATTGTGCAATACAAAACCACCTATTCTCCATCACTTCACCTTGATGCTCTACTGTATGGATCATACCATTAAAGCATTAATATTACATTAAGAATAAAAGTATAAGGGTTAAGGCAATAAAAGAACAAAATAGCATTTGAGTTCTTAAGTTTTATGTCTGAGTCGAGGCTGACCTAAATAGTAGATGAAATCTTCTCCTTTTCCAATTCTGCTGGTTTCTCTGGTGACTGAGTTTAACATGGAATCAATTCAACTAATTGAAGACTTTAAATGGAATTGTTCTCAGCCAGAAAATGAGTCGTTGCCAAAACAGCAGCCCCATTCAGCCAATGGAAAACAAACATTTTGGGGTGCTTTTTGCCTTTATTTTGGATAGGACAGGATAACTGAAGAGAAAGAGAGATGGGATGACACGCAGCAAAGGGCTGTGGGCCGGACTCGAACACGGGCCACTGCAATCTCAGTCTTGTCAACGGTGCGCCAAGTTAGTTAACCAGCACCCCTTCAAGAAGAGCCCATGCCAATGCAGGTAATCTGCAGGGCATTGACAGGCAAACTTATCTGTCTTAAATAAGTATTATAGACACACAGACTGTCCTTAAAAAAACAACAGGAAGTTATTCTAGTTTGACTCCCTAATTTGACTGCTTATCAACATGGTCAGCAGCAGTGCGATACAGTGAGACGGAGGCAGTAAAGGTACTTTAAAAACCTGATTGCATCAAACACCGTTCTCCTTCTCAGACTCACAACTCAGTCAAATGTGAACACACAGATATGATCCCCATCATTTTAGATTCAGTGTGACTTATTCATTCTGAGGATACCATTACTTCTGATGTCCATCAGAAATCATGGAAAAAGATGCTTCTTATAACTTCTGAACATGATGTAGAATCTTAAAACTTTAAGTTTTCTGTGATATTTAAAAAAAACCCTTGCAAACAGGAACTAACAGCTAAATTTGGCATACTTTTAATGCTAACATTCCCAAGATGTAAACAAATATATTCAGGGCAGTTGTCTGGAACTGTCTGGACCCACACTTTGAAAACACTTTCACAGACTTTGATAGAAAACACATCTCTCTCCACATTGTCTGACACCATCACTATGTATCAGCCTAGTCTCTTCTTCACTGAAGCTGTATGACGACATGAACACTGAGTGAAATATTCAACACATGCTCATAACACGACGCTGTTGGGGGCTGCACCCTTCCATCAGATAAAATATTTTAGATGTCTTGTGCAAAACTTGTGCAAACTAATTTCCCCAATATTCAGCCTGACTTATTTTATATGTAACACTGGGATATCCACCCGAATTTAAAATAAATTTCTGTGAGATGGAGCCACCAGAGGGTCCAGAAGAGTTTTAAAAGTTAAAAGGTCCATAAATGCAACTTTTTGGAGGTTGATCTTTATTATTTGTGCAGGTGTTGGGATTTCTGTTTTCTAAACTGGACCTCTACACACTTAATAATGACAATGCACCACTCCCAGATTACAGACATGTCATGGGAAGTGGGTAAAAACACTGTATTCTGGCATCAGAGACCAAATCTGAGTGAGTCTGCCCCTTTAACCAGAGGTACAAGAATGTTTTTTCACATAGTAAACTCTTTCAGCCAGCCAGCGTCTCCTCAGATGACAAAGCTTGCTCAGCGATTTGCACCGAATGCTTTCATTTTTTTCTCCCATACCAGGAATATCCAGCCACAAACAACCTAAAACTGTCTGACAGTGAAGCATTTATTTTCTCCAGCAGTGTTCAGGGAACACTGGGAGTCTTGAATCCTTCAGCTTCATAACAATCTAACAGAAGGCTTGTCAACAGACTGAAGAAGAACGCCTCAGGCCTGCTTAGCGTCTCCAGCCGGGGCCAGACATTAGCATGCACAGAGAGTACAAGGCTTATGTCCATATCACACCATGTGTGCATTATATCTAACCTTATTCCAGTCCTACACACTACAGGCAACTCAATCTACAAAAAGATATGTTGCCATGGTTACCACATACAGACACTCATGCTAAACCTTTTCACAAAGTGTAAAGCTGAAATTTTTGTCGTCTACAATCCGTATGTTGAACATATTTGTGCATAATTATATTTATGCTCATATACACACACACACACACACACACACACACACACACACACAGATTTGATAGGTACACACTTGTATGTTATCTGCACACAAAGATGTATGATTCATACACATACACGCATGATGCATACCCCCTCCCAGAATGCAAAGCGGCAATAGCAAATGAGGGGCCGGTTTCACAAAAGTGAATTGTGAGAACTGGTCATATTCAATTCTCAAATGACGCCAGGGTCCCATTTCAATGAATAAATGTCACTCCTGATCACTGCATGTCTTCACTTGTAGAAGAGCTCTATGACAAAATCTAGATTTAAAGGTTCAGTCTTTAAGTTTATGTGGCATCTAGAGGTGACAGGCGTGCAATCACATGCTCCTCAGATGGTTCCAGTAGGCGAGTTGTGAAGTCGTTCTTCCGACTTCAGTGTGTGTTCCAGTGCTCTTAAGTCAGAATGTAGAATCAACATGGACGCTACTACAAAAGGTGTGTTGGATTATTATTATCGGAGTGTATAAACAACACGCAGACATCCAGTTCACTCTACATGGACTGTAAACTAACCATACTACAAATGACATGTTTGCCAAATATGTATTGGCAATACGATTTTGCACAAATCAAAGTTCTCTATACTTCTTTATGACCCATGTACACTTTCTCTTTCTGAGAAAGATTTGAGGAGGGAAAAAAGATTCTGATTAATCCGACACCACATAAATGCACCCCTCACCCATCCCTTTTCAAGCAAACAGGAGAAGCTACAGTGGCAGACACGCTCTTTCGGCTCTTGTGCTAAATATTACTTGTAGGCCTCCATTGTCCAAATTTCACTTCTGTTCTTACCTTTAACAAACCAGTCGTCTACTACTACTAATAACGTTACTTGTTCTTCTTCTTATTTGTATGTTTTCAACATAGTGACAAAACGAGCTCTGTAAAGCGGTTTGTCTGTTTGGAAAACTGTAGAAACATGGCGGCGCAACAATGTCCATGTAAGGGGGACCTGCAGTGTAGAAATGTCTCATTCTAAGTTAATAAAAACATAATGGTTCATTATGTAAGGTCTTTATACACCACTGAAAACATAGTTATGAATATTATATTGCATTTCTGTCAATAGATCCTCCTAAATATTACACACTGAACCTTTAAGACTTCAATTAGTGTTGTTGATATTGAATTTGCATGATTCACATTCTTTAATAAAGTAGTGTTAAGTCATATTATGACAATTACCTGATGCACAGACACCTAGCATTGTTGATACAACAGTGTATACAGATAAAGGGCAACTGTTAGAGGGCATGATGGCACATCTCAAGTCTTAGAATGAAAATCTTTTATCTAAAAGTCTACTTACTAATTCCTAGGTTAAAAAAGTAAGTTTCAGGTTTTTGAACTGTGACTTATTTTTCATAAAAGGAAACATATTTTAACTTTTAAAGGTGTCATTAAAATGACCAGTGAAGAATTAGAACTAGAAGTTTATAGTTTTGAACAAGACCCTGGAGTTGTGGTCACACTATAGAAACAGAAAATATAATACTGGGAAAGAAATTTAATATAGGAGAAAGTGAGGAGTTGGAGGGTAGTGATATTGTAAGTATTCGAGTTATTAATTCAGTGTCTGATCTTGACAGTGTGGATATCACAGCAGAAAGTAGGCCATCAATCCCAACCAAAGATCATGTAATTTTCTGAAATGAACATCGTCAGTGCAAAGGCCAATAAAGCAGAGACACACCTCTGTGCTCACTCTCCATAATGGGGTCATGTGTTAAATATGCCGCCTTTCAGAATGAATTTCATTTCCTCTCCTCCCTCTCTGATCTGCTGAAACATTTTTTTCTCTTCCTGTGACATTTTTATTGCCGCAATAAATATAAATGATTAAAATATTGCCAGTTCAACACCAGTTAGCAGATCATCGCAATTAATTTTAATCATAATGCAAGAACATCAAAGGCATCTGTAAACAAAATATAAATAAATAGTGACATTACAGCATCAAAAGGTTTAATCTTCAAACACTGAAGGAGTGACATAAGGAGGACCATGTTAAAAGCTGCAAGTAGGGGCCATTTTTCTGTCTGACAAGTGTACACATGTGAGTCTAATACAAAATGAAGTGTTCGACTGATCATGTAAAACCCAGCTGAGCATCTGTTAACCTTTTCTGATCCCTTTTCAAATATATTTTAATCACTCTGTGCCAGTTTAGCTTTGTTAAGCTGCATGTGCACCAGTTGTTTGCCAAAGGGTTCCTCCGTCATCGCAACGCTTTCCCCTGAAGTCTGATGAATTCATTAAAATTTTGACTTTTCATCTGAGATCCCTGCTGACTGCTCTGCTGATTGCATTTCCTACAAGAAAACACATCTCTTGCAAAATGACGAGTGTAAATGTTTTGGAGTGACGTGTGTTTGGGTTCAAAACACTTAAACTACGTGTTAAAGAGGTCATTTTATGCTCATTTCAGGTTCAAAATCCTATTTAGGGGCTGTGGCAGAACAGGTTTACATGGTGTCATTTTCAAAAAACACCATATTTTTCATTCATACTGCACATTGCTGCAGCTCCTCTTTTCACCCTGTGTTGAACGCTCTGTTTTAGCTATGGAGTGATGCATCTTACTTCAACAAGATCTTGGTTGGGAGTTGCACATGTACAGTTCCTTGTTAAGGATGGCTAGTTAATCAGAAACACAGTAGGACGGGTCCTGAAAAGCCAGTAAACAAGGCTTCGGTTCAGCTGTATATGTACCTCTTACCAACTTAGCAAAATGGACTAGAGCAAGAGTTTCAGAGTTGTGAGTTATTTTTTTTAATTTAAATTGTGCTCTGTCTCTACATCACAGTAACAACTTTATGTCCATTGACTGACTGGAGGGTGGCTAGTGTTTGGAAGGGAGAAGGGAAGCAGCAGGCGGACATCTTGTCACTGTGTGCAACAGCTCAGTTTGTTTTTCCACCGGTGTTTTTGAGGGCGTGTCTGACAAGCCACCAGACGAGCATTATGATGCGTGTTTTCTTGTGACTTCACAAAAAAACAGAAGAAAAGGCTGGACTACAAAACGAGCTGTTTTGAGGCAGTGTTTTCTGTGGGAACTCCCGTTGGGTTGGACTTTTGGCTTTATCACTTTGCAAACCTATTACATGCAGACACAAAAAAGGTATACAACTCAATAAAAGAGAAGGGGAAAAGCATATGACCTCTTTAATGTTAGAAATGTTTTGATCATACTTCTACACAACAGGAGTGAAACCCCTTCACATTTCATTTCATCTGGGACATGTTCAATATGCACGTCTGCCAGCAGGAGGGAGATAGTGTGTGAAGATTCAAAGATGCTGGTGTACAGCAGGGAACCTTAGTAGTATGATAAAACAACTGATCTCACTTTAAATATAACATGTACCATACTGTTTAATTACATGTCCATGGACACTGTACTCATGTCTAATGGTACATCTTGGTAAATAATTAATGGTCTTTGTTGCAGTCTTGGAGCTGCGTCTTGCTGTGTCACTAGATGGGTTGTTCAATGCATGCATTTCACCTCACTTTAGTATCTCAGAGTTTTTCTTAAGCCTAGGACTTAAGCCTCAACACTTTAGGATAGTGACAAACAACTTTTTGAGCTTGGTGAAAAGTCACATACATATATGTACATTTATATATGTAAAGTTTTGAGGTAATTATACTGAGTATTTTCATTTTATACCAATTTATACTTCTACTCCACAAAATTTCAGAGGGAGGGTTTGGTGTGGTTTTTACTTTACATTTATTTGCTAACGTTAATTACTAGTTATTTCGCAAATTGAGATTAACACACACACACACACACACACACACACACACACACACACACACACACACACACAGAGCAGGAATCCCAGAAAAATCCCACCTTCCCACCAGTATATTAAATAATTAAAATTAGCTCCAACCTTTACCAGCTTCAACATTTAAGTAATTGCCTATATACATTAATGAGTACTGTTACTTTTGGTACAGGTCTATAAAGTCTTTATTTTGCTAGTCTTGGCCAAGTCACAAATGAAAGTCCTGAACAAGTCATTATGTTCCTTTCCAGCAAATTGAATACCATTTTGATTTTATAAGAACAGTAATAGATGGTATAGAAATAAATATTTACTTTCAAATAAATGGTGTCTTGGTGTGTAATTCCTGTGATTAAATCACAATCATGTGTAATGTCTGACAGCAGAGTCCTTACATCAAAGTGAGACAGTAAATATCTGTTGACAGGAAAAGAAAGTTGGTTTGCCTTACACTTTTTATAAACACAATTTTTTTTTATCTTCAAGGGATTATATCTAGTAATTCTGATTCCCGGTTGTTAAAATTCAAGTACAGTTTCAAGCACTTTTGATCTTCCCCTATAGGGGAATCAATAAAGGAACATCTCATTTTATCTCTAAAGTCTAGTAGGAAGACAGATTCATGACTTGAGTCTGATTTATGTCAAAGTAAAGTAACTCCAGTTCACACCACTCAATTCAAGATACGCAGGAGCTAAACATTGAGTATTTTACACAAAGTCAGAAGTGCGTGTACAAGAACAGTTTTCCCTCTGTTGCTATAACAATAAGAAAAAGAAGGCTCAAACATTGAACCTGAGAAACAAGCAAACATCTACTAAAAAGAAGACAAAGCAAAGCACTGCCCTCTTTCCAGTGTGATAATCTCAAATGCAGACATTCAAATAAAATTTCTGATGATTAAGTGCAGCAGTGAGTGTTAGCAGGAGAAACTCCTCTTCACTTGGCTGCTGGCAACAAAACACCTCCATCACCCAGCCTTTTGTAATATAACTGGCAGAAAGTAATCCCACTTTGACGATTGTAACAAACCCTTAATGAGTTGTTGTGCTGCTTTTTCCAGTAATCTCATCTACTGCATTACTGTAAAAAAAAATAATTTCCTTAGTGTAACCATTTTTACTGCCTTCTTAGACAAACAGAGGTTAATATGCTGTGGAGAGAGTTTTAAATCAGCACCATCACTCAGTCATTATCTTGTTAGGTAATAAAAAGGTTTTTAGCCTTTAAAAGATTTCGGCTTAAAAACTCTTTGGGAACAAAAACACTCAGCTCATCCCAAACACTTTCAATCTAACCCATACTGCAAAACAAAAAATCCTAACATCTTCTGTTC
>JAPMOB010232742.1:0-10672 GCA_029875015.1 Lepomis gibbosus
AGACATCAGCCCAAGGATCGGTACGTGATGTCACCGTCACACGGAAGCGCTTCCGCCGGCTGCACATACAGGTCCGTGTGCAGCGGTGACGTCACTTAACTGATCCTTCAGAAACACTTGGAGAAATGTAGCGTGTGTGGAAGCTACCGCCCTACTTGGTCAATAAAGGGGCTATGATTTGATTCAGAAAACAGCAACGCTGCCACCAGGCTACTGAGAAATATAGTTAAACTAGTAACGCTGCTCGTATGGTGGGCGTGTTGAAGCAGGCTCGGTGGCAGTAGGGCACTGAGACGATAACTGCACCGGCTCTGTCTTGTTGCAGCAAAGACGGAGCGACTTTCTGCTCTTAAGTTTATGTCACGCACAGTCAAGGACTTCTCCAGGTTTGTCGTGTCGCCGCTCTTGGCAGCAATTATCTTATGTCGCAAATATTGCGTGCTGTTTCATCAAGCCACACTTTTGTTTTTCTCCATGTCTTTTACATCCACGAGCCACGTCTCTGTGCGTAACCGGCGAGAGCTAGTGTTTACATCACCGCAGCCAATTACAATCACTTTTAGATGTGGGCACATCAAAAATGCTGCATGCTTATTGGCTCATTGGCGTTAACAAGAACCTTTAGGTATCGAACTTTGGTACCGAAAGACAAGGCATTTTTTGATACTCGGTGGTATTGAAGCAATTCGGTCGGTGCATAAACAGTATTGAACTCGATACCCAGCCCTAGTCACAGTAATCCCTAACATTATTTCCAATTTGTGCGTGTCAACTTGTGAACTAAACATCTAGACCTCTGCAAGTTTACAGTTCTAAAATAATTTCCATCTAAGACAAACATGTGGTATCATTAGCAGGCTTGCCCAAAATTTAGGGAGTGCTTGTTGTGAAAAAATTAGTGCTGGCCAATGATTAAAATTTTTATCGTGATTAATCACATGATTTTCTTGCGATTAGTCACATTGTTATGCGCAAAAGTGAATAATGAATTCTAAAGCAGTGTATTGTGCAAGTTTAATTTAAATGTACTGCTATATACACAAAAGTGCAATGACATGTGGTTTGCAAACACTCTAAACAAAATATAGCTGCAAGTGGCAATTCGCAGGTTCATACCTTTTTTCGCAATATCGCCATCCAAAAAATTTCACACATATATGGTTCGATATTGTTACGAAACACATTCTGCAAGTTTTGTAACGATTGGACAAGCATTTTCTGATCTATAGCTTGATTTCTTTCATTCCACATCCAGTTATTATGCGTTTATAGCACCTCATAGTGGTCAATTTGAATGAGACTTTCAGGGTATGTGTGAGATGCTTATGTAGACATATCCTGCAAGTTTTGTGTTGATTGGACAAACAATATGCTTTTTGTAGCCTGTTTTGCGTTTTATCCCCTGCAGTTTGTTTGCATTTATAGTGAAACTTCCAGGGCGTGTTTCAGTTACTTATGAGGACATATCCTGAGAGATTTGTGATGATTAGAGAATGAATATGTGATTTATAGTGTAATTTGTGTAAAGTTAAGCACCTGTCTTGCGCTTGTAGCGCCCCCTAGTGATATATGTACATCAAACTGTCCAGGTATATCCGAGGCACCTATCTGAACATATCCTGTGAGTTTTGTGATGATTGGCCCTATGGTTGCTGATTTCTGGTCATTTATGTCCAGAGCCATGCCCCTTTCAAATTTCATTGGTCCATATCTTGAAAAGTAATTGAGATATCGACATGCTTTTTACAACTTTTAATAAGCTTGATCCAATGATGATTCACTGAAAATTTGGTGGCAATCGGACCTACGGTCTAGGAGGAGATTTCAAAAAAGTGGTTTGCAAAAAATTAAAAATGGCGGAAAAACTTTATAGGTGGACCTTAATCGTCCCGGATGCTTTTTTGTAAAGCACATTAAGGTGCAGCTGTGTGAGAAATTTTAAGTCAATCGGACTTACAGTGTAAGGGGTGTGGCCTTTCAAAGTTTGCATTTTTAAGCCTTAATTTTAGCGCCACCATGTGGCCAATTGGGGTCACATTTCTATGGAAGCTGATGCAAACCATTTCCAGTTATTCCCCCAAGTTTCATGTTTCTAGCTCATTCCAGCTCACGGGAATTTGAGCCAGCACGGCAGACAACAAATAAAAATAACTTTAAACAGACAAACGCGGTGTGAACCCTAATAAGGTGCTTTTAAACAGCAGTTTTCCCTTTACACAGTAGCTATAAAATATTTCTTGTAAATCTCCAACATTAATGTAATCAAATCAAGTAGAATAAAACCAAAGCTATTTGCCACAGCCAGAGTATTACCTTTTATTTAGCTTGTTAAAACAAGTTACCATCAGAGTCCAGTGTTCTTGGGGGGTTTTCTGAACAGGTATCAGCAGAAACATTTTTCTTGAGCAGCAGTCTCAGGGAGCAACAGTCATAATGTTCAGTAGCAAGTGTCCCTAGATTGAGGTGAGGTGGTCAAGCACAAGGCGTAGCGACAAGTGGCTGCGTTTCTCTGAAACTGTCGCGTTGGTGCTGCCTCTCGCCTCACGCAAATCATTGGAAGAGAGACTGATCCTCGCAGTTTGTTAGTTTCCAGAATCTATTACTGTTTACTAAATAGAACATCAACAGGATTCGGAGCCAATGAGCAACGGACTTTCAAAATAATATTTTTTAGCAAAACTGTGATAAAATGTGTGATAAAATAACTGTTTGTATTAATCTGCCCAGCCCTGGAAAAAATTATTGTTATTTCAGAGATACAGCTGTGGTTTTTGTGTGAAGTCACTTCCTCCAATGCCTTTCATTGTCTCCCTCTTTACACGATTTTGCAGATACACTCACTCAAACTCAGTGACACACATCTGTGACCCTGACCCTAAAGGCCCTTCCCTCTCCCGCCCTGTGCATACTGCACATGAGACTTGGGCTTGTCTCATTGTTTGGAGCAGGGGACTCTGCTGAAGAGAGATAACACTCTGCTTACAAATCAGGAAGGGCTCCTTTTCCTTATGTATCTTCCCCCCCTGTGCTATCCTTTTCCATCTGCCAATATATCTGGGTCTTAAACAATTCTTTGATGGTTGTACTTAATTTCTTTTACGATTCTTCTCTCCCTTTCTCTGCCCTTTATACGTCTTTGTGTTTTCTTCGCCCTTTTAATTAATGTTCTACTGGGCTGTGTAACAAGAGAGCTGAAAGCCCAGGGGGACTTTGTCAAAGACAAAACTAAGACAGTAGTCTTTTTACACTGTTTAGTTCCGGCATAAATGGGATACATAGTGGATGTTTTCTAGGCATCCATTTGTTTTAACCACTAAAATAGCACTCCTCGCCTCAGGTTTGCACTCCATCTGTATTGTGGTTGGAGTGAAATTTTTATATGAAGTAATAAAATATTTAAACAGTGGTGTTTTTTGTGTGTCTCCTTGCTCTTTCCAGGGATTCTAATGGGAGGCTTCATTAAGATCATTGAGTTCCAGGAACTGGCCAACTGGAAGGTATAGTTCGTCTCCTTGTTCACACCCTGCTCCACAGCTCCTTGTGTTTACACTGCATTCACAATTAATGTTGCTATACCACCTTCCCCCACTCACTACACACGCACACAAAATACACAAACACATGACATGCAATGCGTGAACATGTGTGAACAAGTTTTGTTCTATGTAGATATTGCACCACATTCAGTGTAACCCTTTGAAATATGAGACAGATTTACTTTAAGTCCATGAACAAAAGGGATACACCCACTGCATTCTTGATATTAACTGTCATTTAGAGGGCAGGGACAAATATCAGTATTGAATATGTTTGTTTATTGAAAACATAATGGGTCAAACCTTAGAGAATATAACCAGCTTTCCTAGTTCTTGTATGATGCATTTTCTGCCTTAGCAAATTCTCCAGGGATATCCCTCCCACCCATCCTAACTCAATAAACATTTATTGTCCCAGTGCTGTAGTTTTTCTTCTCTCTTTCTGTGCTTGTCTTTTTGCTCAGCCTTTCATTTCCTGGCCTCTGTTTCTGTCACAAATCTAATCTTTCTATCTCCGCTCTGTTACCTATAGTGACACACACCATTGTTTGCCAGCTATCTTTCTCCTCTGTGTCCCTGTGAGCCCTCCTTTTTTTCCTCCTGGTCCTCACAGCCTTTAATTAACATTCCTTGTTCTCTGCCAGTGAGTGGGAGAACGAATGAACAAGAGAGGTAGACTGAAAGAGAAGGAAAGAGAGAGAGAGAAAGAGATGCAGAGTGAGGGGGAGGGACAAAAAGGGGACAGGTTGTGTCAATCTTTCTTGCACACTGGGGCCCATTGTTTTTTAGCCTGGGGGCCCCGCAATGTTGCTGAGTCATCAGCACTGGAAACCAGAGCCTCCAGAGACCCTCTCCCCCCTTTACACATGTCCTGTGACTCTCTAAACCACTATCTCTGGCATGTGTGTTTGTGTTTAGCTTATGGCAAGCAGGCCTGTTCACCTGTCCATATATGGTAGGCAGTGGCTTCACGACCCATTATGAAAATACAGGTTGATTTAAAAAAAACTGTTTAAGTAGAAGGTAATGAAGTAGCAGCATGATATGCAGCAGCTTCTTTGCAGAAGCATGGTTATGCTAAGTGGTTAAGTGCCAGTTGAAGACTTCAAAAGATCCAGGGCATGATGCACATCCATTATGTCTGACCTATTTGTTTTTGAGAGAGCCCCTAAGAGCAGGATGCACCATGTAACCTGTTGTGAGTAAAACAGCCAGTGGCAAAACTGTGATTCTGTCAGTGTCATTCTGTCAACAACTCTTTTGATATTGTGCATACAGTGCTTACAGGTTTGTGCTTTACCACCACAGCCAATGGAAGGCATCTGTCTGTCTCCCTCTCTCTGTCTTTTTTTCAAGAACTAGCTCCTGTTTGCAGGGTTAAACCGGATGCATCCTCATACTTGCAGTGTAGCTACCTTTTGACTAGCATGTTTCTAGCTATGCTGGCCTACTTGGCTGATCAAGAGTGCTTCAGAGACCACCAAGGGTGTACAAACAAACCCCTAAGGCAGCAGCATCGTGTCATCACTGGCTTTGCCTCACCTTTCACCACCAATCTGCTTTCTTAGAGGGGCTGGTAGCAGAAACCTATCTCCAGTCCTCTTCCTACAATCCAGCATGTGAAGAGGAGCTTTTTTCCTAACGTGCCTTTCTGGTACTGTTAACTGCTTTTTCTTTTCTCTCATCTGCCCATTTCTCCCCTGTGCTGTGACACAGATTGAAGAAGAAATAGCATGCAGGCAAGAAGTATCACGCTAGCAGCGATTTGTCTCTTAGGCAAAGCGCAGAGAGAGATACATAGGTGAATATATTTACATCTACGGTGTACTCTAGATAATAATTTAGTTTTTGCCGTGTTTTTGAATTCTTACCTTTACTATATTATCTGGGCTCATCGTTCTTATTTAGTGGCTACAGTGGTGTGTTTTAAGCCCCAAAGGGCAGCACATATTTTTAATAAACCTCTCCCACACCGCGGACAGAAAGTGTTACAGGGAGAGTCATTTTAATTGTGGTTTCAGGGGCCTTTTTCCCCATGTGGTGATGTCACTGTGTGTCAAAGCCGAGCCTCCAGGGAGCCTGTACTCTCTATCGCGCCCGCTCATATTTTTCTGTTATCTCTTCAAGCCTCTTTTAACTGTGCTCCCTTCATCTTTGGCATTCATCTTTTCTCATTTAGTTCAAGCCCTGTCTCAGCACTTCACTTGAGTATGCCCATGCTCTGCTCTGGTTGTATCCATTTCATCTCCCCTTCTCTTAGAACATGTATTTCTCTGCGGTCTATCAAAAATCAGTGTTTCTAAAATCTCATTACCCCCTCTCAGGCCACATCTTTCCTCATGGTTTCAGGATGAGGTCACGAGAGCATTCTGGCCTAAAATCTAGTCAGCCAACAGTTATAAAAATCAACATTTTTGATAACTAATCAAAGTCATTTATCAAGCAAAATGCCAACCATTGACTGGTTTCAACTTTTCAAATGCGATGATTGGCTGCTTTTCTTTGTTTTCTTTCATTAGAAAGTAAATACCTTCTTTGTTTTTGGAGTGTGGCACAACATCCAATTTAAGACTTCACCTTGGGCTCAGGGGAATTGTGATGGGGATTTTTTTCAGTGAATTGAGTGTTTGACAGATTATTGATTTATAATTGTAACCCTTAAATGAAGCCCAAAATGAATCGCTTATCACAAATAATAAAAATAATGCAAACCACTAGCCTGCTGACATCTGCTTAATTAAATGTGTAGATATGTGTAAGCAGTCAGTTGTTTACTAGTTCAGTCACTCCAGTAGCTTGTGTGCATGCATGTACAACCACAGCTGTACTTCTGCATGCATGCTGCATGTATGCATGCATGCATGCAGAAGTACAGCTGTGGTTGTCAGATTGTAGTGCATGCATGGCATACCGTCTAATGTCTCAGGTGTTTACATTTCTGACCTTTAACCTGCCATGAAGGGTAGAATTCTGCCAGCGATTTAAATGTCAGGAAAAAGTCGTAACCTGGAAGCATTCCTTGTTGGCATACTTTCCCTGAAATTTGAATGCATAATAAGACAAAGTAGGCAGGAGCAAAGCATTTTACTTCAGCATACATCCTGCATAGGCTATGCTCTATGCCTGACCTATTTTTATGAGGTCGTAGCCAGAGTAGTGTATGTTACTGTATCGTTAGAGCCAAAGTTGCCATCTTGACAGCCAGTGTACGGTCTTTAATTTTATCAAAGTGTTCATCTCATTCGCAAATCTCATCATGCTGCTTTGGGTCTTAGGTCTGAAGAATTGGTTGGATGGGGAGAAATAGATTATAAATTCAGAAGATTTTGAAGCTAGTCATTTCATTATGTTTTGATACACTGCCAGAACAGTTAATTTCAATTTCAATTTCAATTTGACACAGTATATAAAATAATAGATAATTGAGTAAGAAGTGTCCTCTAGGTTTTTTTCCCCAGCAATGGTGTGAAAGGGTTTCATTTTAACTGGGTGGTTATGCTCTTATGTGTTAATGCTAAGTACTAACTTGGGAATAATCATAACTATTCATGCATAACAATGAGTTCAACACTTTGAAATTCAACCTTTTTTTTTTTGTTAATGTTCTGCATTGTCTAGGCTGTGATTGGTCTCTACCTGAGGAGGAAATACCGTACTCACTCTCTTATTTACTTGGTTGTCATGACTTAGAGTTTTTTTTTTTACAGCAGTAAAATGTATTGAACAGAAAGAACTGATTGTAAATTAAAACTGTCAGATGAACGTAATCTCATATCTAGCTTAACCCCCACAGCACTTATTCATTGTTAATCTACAGCAAATAAAATCTCTTCAGTTTTCATAGAAATGCATTTTAGGAAACCCCCATCACATGTGGTAGTGATTGTTTTCATGTGGGACTGAGGGTCAGGCTCTCTCAGCTGTCAAAATCTTACATCCATCTTACAAAGAGAGAGATTGTAGACTGAATCAAGTAAATACCCTCTTCCGTCTTCTGACAGCTGCAGTGTTAACCGACATCTGAAATTAGATCAGATGAGTATTTCTCTAGTGCATACCGTATCTTGACTTTTACATTACTAACATATATTCTGCACAGAACAAACTCTCACAAAAACACATGCGCGCACACACACATACATTGACTAACACATTGTACATCGTGCACAGACGCATTGGCAGCCAGAGCATAATGCATGGGCACATGATGCCTATGCCTACGCCTGATCTGGGTGGCTGGCCCTTTTAGCTGAGAAGCAACAATGATTTCATTATATTGCTGAAATAATCAGAGAGCTATGTTCACTGGGATACTCTGTGTGTGCATGTGCTTGTGTGTGTGTGTGTGAATAAAGACTATGAGAATGAGTGATTTAAAAAAGCAGGTATTCAGGTGTCTTTTTACAGCTTGTATGCAAGAAAAGCGTGTCAGTAGTAGTGTTTGAGCGCATGAATTGGCTGGCAGGCATTAGCCCTGACCAGCACCCAATGCATTTGTGTTTGTCATCCTGAAGTCAACATCCAAATTTGTTTTGTCAGATAAAGGGCTCTTGGTAACAGCTCAGGCATGGCCTCCTTCATAACCCTTTTCCCTCTTCCCTGCTTAGTATTAAGTCAGCTGATCAGCACTGAACCAACCTTCAGTGGTCAGATGAATAGTAGGGAATATTTGTGGAGGATTACGTAACAGCCACAAGCACATGTTTTATCATTCAGTGACACACATAATTTGCTCATCTACAGCTGTACTGATTAGCATTAGGATTTGGGTTTGGATCACAGATCATTGTAGGCTTATTCAAGGTGACAAAACATGACAGTGTGTGTACTAACACAGTCCATGTTGAAATCCTCTTAGAAAAATGTAATTTGTACAATTAAAAATTTTTACTATTCACTGTACTTTGTAACTGATTTAATTTGAAAGGACTGATGAATACTTATGCTAACCCCAGCTCCCAGCTAGTTGAACATGGCATTTTCCCTTCACTGCTACAATTTGTTACTATTAGCCGATGTGCAACTCCAAGCCAAGTTTACAATCATGTGTCTGTTATTTTGCCAATGCTGCTTTTTTACTGTGACTTGTATGTAACCTTATCTCTGTCCTTCTCTCAAAGGAGGAAGAAATGTTCCGACCAAACATGTTCTTCCTTTTGCTTCTACCACCCATCATCTTTGAATCTGGATACTCTTTACATAAGGTACATGGTGTATGGGTGGAATTTAGACGGCTTAAGAAAAATAAGGCACATTATGAATGTGATGTACTTAAAAGTAACAATGCAAACCAGTACATGTGTTCAATCAGTCAGTTGCCTAAATGTAACAGGATCCACATGTGCAGAACAAGAATCATAGCCACAGCTACTTTTATTGTACTTAAAAATAAATAAACAGGGACCTAACCAGGCTCTTAAGTTTGCTTATGCCTTAGGCAGGCAGCGACATTAAAGCATAAGCACCTCTGCTCTCTGTCAGTCATGTTTTTCCTGTATTGTTCGTTTTTTGTTGTTGTGTTTGTGTTCTAGCCTGTGTTAACATTTATATGTCGAATTTATTATAACTAAGGTATAAATTGAATAGGCAAAAAGATATCTCATAAAATTTTCATTATTAATTTTGAAGAATCTTAATGGCCTTCCCTTTCTTCTGAAACAATTTGCTTTTATCTCAAACAGGGTTAAAAAGGCAACAGTCTTGTTTGTATACATTCTGCTCCATTTGTACTCACAGTGAAATTAAGACACTTTTCTCTGTTCCTGTACTGTGCCCTACTTTTCATTTTAATGCTGACTACATGTTATGTAACACTATGTAACTTCAAATGTCATGCTGCTAAACCCATGAATACTTAAGCTGCATGTCCATGTATGTTCAGGGTAACTTCTTCCAGAACATTGGCTCCATTACTCTCTTTGCTGTGTTTGGCACTGCCATCTCTGCATTCATAGTCGGAGGAGGCATCTATTTCCTTGGGCAGGTAAGAATTGTAGTAGTTATCTATCAGCAACTCTGGCATTGCCAGGGCCTGTTCAGAGAAAGAGTGTGAACTGAAATATTTTGACTTCCCTGGAACAGCTTGTTAATACAAGGGTTAGGTATTGAGAACCGGAACGTTACTATACTTCCAAGTACTGTGGACATGTTAAGACGCATGCATTTCGATTCTGCTTATTGGTTCCTAACTTTTTGCGTATATCAGTCACGCCACCAACTGAAATACTGAAATGCAGTGAGCATTTTACAATCCATAATAGTTGTACTTGTCTGCCTGGTCATGCTATGTGGACCTAACATCATTTTTTAGGCAGTAAGTTAACAAAGCATGCAAGAAAATGCTTGTTTTTTTTTTTTACATTCCTGGATCATGGCAGACCGCAGCAGATGCTCAAAAGATAACCACACAGCAATATGCAGCACCTGCAGTAATAATATTGCAAGGGAGGAAGCATGAATCTGAAGGAATGCAGCATGTTTAGTGTATTTTCCAAGCTAGAGTGACGACCCAGATACAGCTAACGCTAACAGTAGCGACATCTCACGCTCAGGTACTTTTTTCTGTTCAGTTGGTGAACGCCCCCACCCCGACTTATAATGGTAGGGAAAACCCAGACATTTATAAATGCCGTCCACGTTTTGGCAAATTTCACAATATTCTGTGTTTTATAGTTGATTCCAATTTCACAGTTCTGTCCATGTTTTTGACATCACCAAATTCACAGGGCCCTGTGGACATTGACGTGATCAGATTTCTTAATGCTGTGTCTGTGTCTTGGTATGTTTTTTTTCTCAGGCCGATGTGATCTATAAGATGACCATGACTGATAGGTGAGTATTAGTATTCCACTCTAACTAGCTTTAATACTGTATGTTTCTTGCATTCATCAGACTAACGGGATTTTTCCAAACCTCCAGGGATTTAAGTCTTATACATATAGGCTTTCCACATAAACCCTCTTTGAACACTCAAAAATACAAAAAAAAAAGTAGAATGGATTGAAATTGGATATTATTTCTCTCATACTAGCAAAACCTTCAGTCTACCTTGTTCTCAACAGGCACCTTTTTCCATAAAAAACGCCTAAAATTACAAACCCAAAATGAATCAGGAATAACTCCTCAACCATTTGGCC